>OZ012663.1:50118897-50238434 GCA_963942545.1 Oxycera nigricornis
ACAATGATTTGACGATTGAAACCTTTTTGGTCCACAATGGGATAAACATACTTACTGAAGTAGTCCGCCACAGCGAATATGTAGCGGTTTCCAAGATACGACTTGGAAAAGATTCCACCTATTTCGATGGTAATTGTCCCAAAGGCCACTTCCTCATTCAAGATCTGCAATAAATCCCACGATTTTAACTTTGATCCTTTTAAAGAAACACAAACTGCACATTTATTGTACCAGTTCTCTACATTGCTCCGTACATGCATACCATACATTTCTTGTACCTTGTCTAAAATTTAATTGACTTCAAGGTGACCTTCAGATGTACCCTCTTTCACTTCTTTCTGATGTTTACATGTTTTCTGCCTCTCTAGATCCAATAAGTGTTTCTATTGGCTGACTCCTTCATGTAGGTGTAGCGACTCCATTGCACTCAGCAGCTCTTGATCATTGCGCTATATTACATTCCGATCAATGATTGGACACCTTCTAGGAAATTATGTGCAGAGGATCTTAGTCGAATTGTTTTTTGGTCAGGAGTTCTGACTGGACTATCCTCCAGCTGATGAAATGTCCATCCTGCATGGCTTGGTCGTAGTAGCCTTTTCTCCAAAACATAGCAATGTTTGCGGTTTGATGGGCGTGGTCAAGGGAATCTCTTTTTCTTCAATATCCACCTGTTGGACCTGTATCCACTACAAACATTTCTTAGGTCTTAGGCTAACCCATGTGCTTCACAAAGTTCGCTTTCAAATAAGTTGTTGGTCGCTTCTGTCAATTGGTGGTGTTCCGTGGCTAGTCACAGGAAGCTTCGTAGCTCGTGTCAATCTTTCGGATAAGCGATTTTATCACTGCATGTGTTTTCTTATGATTCGTTTCAACACCTGCCGATAAAACCACATATTCCGAATGGCAACAAGACATATTTCTTTATATCGAATTTGAGATTAGCAGCTCGTAGTCTGTTGAATTTATCGTTGGGCATGCCAGATTGGCAGAAACTGTGGTGGCGACGAACATGAATTTACGACTAAAGGATCACGCTGATGTTATACTTGACCAAGTGCAATGTTCAGTTAACTATCAAAAACGTTAAGGAACACGTTGGTTTGAATATGATATAATGAGGTGACTGGGTTTGTTCAATCTTGTTGGGTGCCGGAGGCTCCGCGAGATTAGGTGAGTGTAGAAAGCACGGAACTAACTGTTGGATTTAATGATATTATTCCCAGTTTCTCTTCGACGACAAACATTTCACGTGTCTTTTATTTGGAGATAGTGAACGACGACAACGACTGCAATAAATGGGACGATAACCATCCTTTTAACTGTACAAAAAGCAGCTGCAGTGTTGAAGCAAAAGCAAAATACTAAAGGAAGGATTAGAAAATAGGTTAAATTTACTTCTTATGTCTGGTGAAATAATATTTTGATAAACCTAACGTGAAGTGTATTGTTTTTTTGCTTTGTTTTTGCTTTTTCGGATATTGCCAGTGACAAATGTTTGTGAAGTCCCTTGGGGAAATTTTATGGAAAATAGTGGCTCTCAAACTTTTCTCAGTTAGGGTCTAGTTTCTGGATAGTATAGGCGGGGAAACTGACTGGCGATCAGGCAGTCTTGGTTTGCCGGCGTGCTACATTACTGATTAAGATTAAAACGACAAACCATATGTTTTTGGGTGTTTTTCTAGAGAACGGAGACTTCAGTGAGAACGTCTTGCATATAATTAGTTGTTTTTGTATGTACGCATGCTATGAATCGAACAGATGCCAGTGTCACAAAAATCACATTCCCATAACTGCATATATTCAATCTATTTCAATAAACCATATCAGTTTTCTCTCGTTATGTAGAATAGTTACACATTTTTTTAGCATCCGCAATGGTGAGCGCTCATAGTTTCGGGATTTTTGAGCTTCAGTTGGGATCAAGGAAAGAATTTTAGTACTCTGAGATAAGCCTTGAACACGATCTTATTCGGTAGATGCGAGAGTTTTTTTGTCTAGCTTCACAAGCTGAATAATGCGATTTGCTTTGAGTTGAATATTTTGGTCGGAACTTGTAGTCACGCATTCAGACGGCCAAACCTCTGGAAATAGAACTCAGGTCCTATACTAGAGAACGCAACCACGACACTATGTGTCGAGCTGAGCTGGCCTGCCAGCAGCCATTGCAGCTCTAACTAGGAAGAAGCCGCACCCAAATTAGTCTGTACGACAAAAACGTTCGTTGCCTCATCCCCGGAATTGAATGTCCATGAGGTTAACAAGACAAAGGTCTCGTTGACAAAAGACTCGTTGTCATGAAATTTCGTCGCGATATTGTTTGTTACCATGGTATATGGACAAGTATGTAGTCTCTAGAGATGCTACGATGACGAAGTGTGTTCGAAAGATTATCACCTGCTTCTTAGTAGGTATTTCATCAACACTTTGCGGCAAACAAAATTTGATTTTCCTGCTGGGTGGAGTGACAAGTATTGGAATAATAGAAGGGGTAATGTGCGTATGAAGCATGAGAGTTGGTAAAAATTGAGCATTAAATTATAATGAAGGTGGGATGTTTAAGACAAACCTGCATGGAGATATGTGACGGCGTGAAAACAGTCTAGTTAAAAAAAGTAGCAAATTGCCGTCAGTTCCACAATTATTGGATTGTTTAGTGGAAAAGAAAACAAAAATTGGTGAATCTAGTTTGTCACGCGAAAGCCTGCAATGTTCGCCCATAAAAAAATTCTGTTTTCAATTAGCAGAAAACAATAGAAGCGTCTACAGACATAGCTGGTGAAAGAGTGATATAACGAAACAACAATATGTATTGATTATAAATAACAACATGTAATTTGCAGCTTAGGTAGCAATTTTATGAACCATTTGTTTTCGTGAATGTATGTTTTTTTATTTCATATAAAAGTATAATCTTTTAAGAGTATTCACACCAATTTCGAACTAAACTTGAGCAATATTACCGGAGTTAGAGAGATTTGAATACCGCGTGGTCGGTACGTGCGCTCTGCCTTACTTAGCATATTATACGCATGCAGCGCGGTTCTACCGCGTAAAATCAGCTCCTTTCTTTTTCATCAAACATCACAACATCAAAAGTATGTTCTGAAGATCGCGAATGAGGTGAACGAGCTACTTTATGAACCTGGAATCAACGACTCGATGTAAGTCGCTAAAAAATAACTTTAATTCATTAAATCACAGCAAAAAACTTTAAACGCGTTTTTCTCGAAACTTTGCTTTTCCGTGCGGTAGGCATGATTTCTCGAGAACAAATCGACTGAAACTTTGCACAGTTCCTCTTTATAGTATTGACTCATGCTTGAAAGAAAGGATTTTCATTTGGTCGACTCGTTTTATACGAAAAAAATATTTTAAAAACGACGAGAAGCGGAAAAAATGCTAAAAAATATGAGATTAAATCTTTCAAATCAATTTCAAAACTTTAAATATCCTTTTTTTCAATTCCTTCGTTCAAAAACGAGCCCAATGCATTAACTATAAGAATTTTTTTGGAATTTTTGATTTGAAATGGACCTGCTGGCAAATTCTAAAAATGATATTGTGTAAACTGCGATGATTCATATGCTAGAAAAAAAATTATAAAATCTCAGTAAACAACGGGTGGCATTGAAACAAATAAAACAAGCTGCGGTCAACTTCCCAATAATATCTACATAAATATTTAAAAAAATTAAACACAAAAATCATTATGAAAATAATAATACTTTGAATAATATTTATGAGAGGTACTCACAGCAGTAATTGGAATGAGTTATTATTAATCATATCATTTACGTGAGAGTCCACTGATTACACAAGGCATTTGGTGGAAGGGGGTGGATTGGTTTGATTGAATATTTACGCGTTTCAATCGGAGGGATTTCAGGTTACAAAGACTTTTCTACGTTATTTGTTATTTTTATATCGATGCTTGAAGGACAAAGAGCGTTAGCAAATATGAATGCAGTTTTTGTTATTACGCCCACTAAAGAGAATTTGTCGCGTCGTGGCAATTTTGAAAAGTTGGGTTCAAAATCACATTACGAATGATAATGGAGGAAGTAATTGAAATCTTACGAACACTAAAGAACAAAACTACTAAAAGCTACAATTTTTTATTTGATGAAAGTTTTTTAAAGCGTATGATCTTGCAAAGTATTGACTACAAAGCATTTTATTATTCAAAAAGTTCATTACAACAAATGCAAATTTGATTGAATTTTTTGATGTTAAAAATGAAAGCAGTTTTTTCATTAAAATCAAAACACGGTACTGTGAAAAATATTAAAAATCTGCTCAAATTATGCAAATATTGATAAACTTTGATTGATTCAACAAACAATGTCTTTAGAATAAGAGGAAACACGTAATATCATTTGTAAGAACACTTTTAATATTGTGACTTTGTTTTTTTTTGTAATCATGGAAAAAGGTATTGGTGGTTTCTTTTCAAAAACTGATAAGAATTTATAAATTTTATAAACTTTTATTAAAGTGTTGTGCAAATCAGATTAAAAATTTTCTTTTTATGAAAAGCCCTAATATTTTGCCATTTTTTATTAAGTTAAAAAACGGCTTCAACGATTTTGTTAAAAACGTAAAACCAGGAAGATGATATGACGCATCGATTGACATCTTACTAATACAAATACTATATATGGTTCGCGAGATATATTGAATGACATGAATGACCTTGCAGGTCATGATGACTTAATGATTTTTTCATTTTTTTCATAATCATTAGAAAAAGTTTTCCTGTTTTTTTCAAAAACTATTTGAAGGATATAAATTTTATAAAATTGATTCCTGCGTTTTGCAAATCAGGCTAAAAATTTATTGTTTATGAAGAAAACCTTAATATTTTGCCCTTTTTTCAATAAATTAAAAACGGCACCAAGAATTTTTTTTTAAATTCGATAGAATCACATTAATATTATATCGCGTCGATTGGCACCTCAAGAGATGTGAAATATAGTGAATGACAGATTTGACATTGGAGGTTAAGGTGACTTTTAACGGCTTTTTATTTATTATTTAATTTTTTTTTGTAACCATTAGATAAATTTTGGCTGAGTTCTTCCAAAAGACTGTTTGGAGTATATAAATTTTATAAACATTGATGACTGTATTTGGCAAATCAGGTAAAAAATTTATTGTTTATGGAAAAAACCTAATTTTTTCCACTTTTTTTTTAATAAATTAAAAAAAACAGCTCCGACAATTTTATTAAAAATTAATAGAATCACTAGGTGATAGTACGATTGCGATACAAATCATATGTTTGGTTCGTCATATATAGCGCATGACAGAAATGACCTTCAAACGGACAAAACAGCAAACCCCCCGACCGAAGTTTTCCAAAAACTAACCAGCTCTTAGGATTGCAAAGGCGCTTCGATTGACACCTCAACGAAGTCGATACGACTTTGAGGTGACAAGAGCTATGCTCGTAGAAAAACTGTCCGCGAACGCACGTACGTACGTACATACACACACACATACTCTAAAGACCTCAAAACGTAAAGATTTGTTGAAAATTTCAATTTCGATTTTGGAGGCGATTACAAGAACTTCCCATATACTGGGAAGTTAAAAATTAGATCCTCAAAAGGCAAATAAAGAAAAGGTCTTAAACCTCTGACGGTGTTTTTTGTTGGACGTTGTGTACCGCTCTGCTTCTTGAATCAAATTTTTTTCAGCAACTCATTCTCGCAGTTCATGTTAGGGGTAAGTTCTAAATAATAGCTCCTTTGAAGAGAATTTATCTGTTCATACTTAAAGTTCATTAAGTTTACTGTTGCGTGGCTGAATGATTAAATAATTTTATTTCAGATGAAAAAAAATGATCATGTTCTTTACGGTATTTTTGCTAACCGTGTTTTAAGTGTTGATTCTGTTTCATTTATTATCAGCTTACAACATGAAACCCTGTAAAATCAATGGTGTTCACTAAAAAAAAAAACTACTCGTTAATTTCTCCCCAATTCAAAACACCTCGATTCACACATATATATCATTTCTTTCCGATTAATTTTCTTGGTGACATTTGGCAGTTTTATTCTTCAAATAAATTCAATTGTTCCTTTTGTTGTTACGACGAAAAATTATTTCAATTTTAAAATCCTTTTTCAATGGTTGATTGTATCTCAACACTTTTTAACACTTTAAGCAACCCTTTCGCCCCCTAATAGAGGGTAATCGAATAAGAAATAATTTCGTGTTCCACTCAATCGCGTCGAAGGATAATCAATTCGAACAATTAAGGAATGAAGTGCACCGGAGGGAGAGAAGCCCAAAAAAAGCAAGGCACTAAAGTGACACCAACATGTAGTAGACCGAAACGCAAAACCATTAACGTGCAAGTGGGAATGTTCTATTATAACCGAAATAGGTAGTTCTGTGAAAACTAAACAAGGGATGCTTAGGGTTGAAAGTCGTCAACTATTGGGAAAAATGTATTTAATTGAATAGGAAAGCAAATTTGACGATGATGAATCACTTGACTGAGTAGAAGATAGTGATATCACATGGGGATCTACAGATGGTAGACCACAATCACTTCACGTTAGGCACGAAATTGATTATAACTTATTATTAATCCAACGTAGAATGGATCCGCGAAGTTATTTGATATATGCAGAAAAATTCTATTACAGTTATTTTCCAAACGTTATTCTTTTTCTCCATAACTTAGGTTGTTCACCAAACTATAAACGTGAATGGAAATATTAAGCATCAGTGAATGTGTTAGTGGGAAAATCTTACCCAATTTTATAAATAGGAAATGAACATGAAAACCATTCAAAATGCCTTTTATTGGCTCTAAAGTCTTAGTGCTTTTAAGAATGCGCAAAGTATTTTGAATTATTTTTTCGTCATCCTAGTTGATTATTCAAGTGGTAAGATTTGATCAGACAAGTGTATTACGTTCGTGCGTTACTCACTTAACTATAAAAAAATTCATTTATCAATAAGCTAAGTAATTTTGCGGTCGCCTCCAGCGCTATTACTTTAAATAAATAGTTTTATTTCCTCAAGTGAAAAAACAACTTGCCCTGTAAAAGCTGATACGAAGCCTCATAATAGAATGTTGAAAGTAAATTTGATAGATAACTTTACGTTCTATGATGTTGATAAAATATTTTTTGCGTATCGTCAAAAGTTTCTTGTAGGTAACGAAGAAACCAAGGTGAGAAAATTGTAAGGTGCTGCAGTTCAAAAACAAAAAACTTTGCAAAGAAACATATTAACAAGCCGCGAGGTGCAACCTTTGAAGTCCACACGGTCAACCTCCCAGTAATATTTACATAAATATTAAAAATACTAAACAAAATAAGAATTATGAAAATAATACCACTATAAATAATAATAATGAGAGGTACTCATAACAGTAATTGGAATGACATAATATTGATCGTATCATCTACGGGAGCGTCCATTGATTACGTAAGGATTTTGGTGGAGGGGTGTTGATTGAATATTTACGCGGATCAATCGAAGAAGGGACAGGTTCAAAGCCTTTTCTACATTATTTGTCATTTTTATATCGATGCTTGAAGGACAAAAGAGCGCTAGCAAAATTGAACGCAGTTTTTGTTATTGCGCCCACTGCAGAGATTTTGGGGCATGGTGGCCATTTTAAACAGTTGTGTTCAAAATTGCCATCGCTTCTTCATAATCGATGAATTTGTATTTTTTCACGATTTGACATCAATTATTTCTTATTTTCAGTGATGCAAATGATATATTTTGTTCGTGAGATATTGTGAATGATATAAATGACGTTGAAAGTCAAGATGACTTTTAACGATTTTTTTTATTTTTAATTTAATTTTTTTTTGTAACCATTAGAAAAGATTTGGCTGAGCCCCTAAAAAGACTGTTTGTAGTATATAAATTTAATAAAAGTTGATTACTGCATTTCGCTAATCAGGTAAGAAATTTAATGTTCATGGGAAAAAATCTAATTTATTGCACTTTTTTTAATAAATTGAAAAACAACCCCGACAATTTTTTAAAATTAATAAAATCACACGAATGATAATACGCGTCGATTGCGATACAAATTCTTTGGTTGGTTGCGAGATATAAGCGCACGACAGAAATGAAATCAAAGGGTCAAAACAACAAACAATCCCGACCAAAGTGGCCCAAAAACTAATCAGCTCTTAAGATTGCAAACACGCTTCGATTGATACCTTAACGAAGGCGATACGACTTTGGTTACGTGAGTTATGCTTGTAAAAAAACTGTCAGGGACCGCACGTACGTACGTACATACACACACATACTTCTTTCTTTCTAAAAACACTTTAAATATACTCTTTACACCTAAAACCGTAAAGAAATGTTGGTTTTCGAGGCGATTAAGATTTTTCCATACACTGGGAAGTTCAAACTAAAAAGATAGTATAACCAACTGAACGTTAATATGTAACGACATTAAATAAGAAAGATTCACTATAGTACGGAGGCGATTGATTCCTGCTTAGTAGTGTTGTGCTTTAACTAAGTGGAATTAAAAAGGCAACTGGCGTATTCCACTGGTATCTCATTGCTTCCCTTCCCTGCTTTATACCTGCTTCGATAGTGAAGCTACTCGCATCTATCTGTAGCTTATAGAGTGTGGACGTGGACACTATGGCTTGCCGAATGATCGGCGTGTCAAAAAAAGGTATTAATGTCTTCAAATGCATTTTTATATTCTGTGACCGCTGCTAACCCGCTTTTTTCATCGTAAGAAATGATTGACAATCTCTGCAAAATTAAGGTTTAGTCTTCTTTAGCAGAAACAAGTTCCAAAACGTAATGAAGGCTTTGGATTTATTGATGTTTAACGGTCTTAAATAGCAGATGTCTTGCCCGTGCTGGTGTCATTTTTAATTTCTCGTAATCGCCTCGAAAATCGAAATTGAAATTTTCAACATATCTTTACGTTTTGAGGTCTTACGAGTATATTTTAAGTGATTTTAGAAAGAAGTATGTGTGTGTGCATGTACGTATATGCGTTCGTGGAAAGTTTTTTCTACGAGCATAATTCACGTAAACAAAGTCGTATCGATTTTGTTGAGCTGTCAATCGAAGCGCCTTTGCAATTTTAAGAGCTGACTAGTTTTGGGCTACTTGGGTAAATTAAAGATCATTTTTGTCATACAATATCTTGATCAAAAAAACGATTTGCATGATTAAGGTGTCAATGCAGGCGCATTAAAATTTGTAGGATTCTGCCAAATGTTTAGAAAATATCTTGCAGCCGGTTTTTAATTTAATAAAAAAGTGCATAAAATTTGGTTTTTTTACAAAAAGTAAATTTTTAAGTTGATTCACTCAACACAGAATCAATATTTATAAAAAACTATACTCCCAACAGTTTCATAAAAAAATAAGCAAAACTTTTTTTCATGATTACAAAAGAAAAATTAAAAATAAAAACCAGTAAAAGTCACCATGCCTTTTAAGGTCGTTTTTGTCTTGTACTAGATCTCGCGAATAAAACATAGGACTTGCATTTTTCTCGTTTCAAACAACGCGTATTAAAATATGTGTGATCCTACAAAAAACTGTTGGAGCCGTTTTTAAATTTAATAAAAAAATGCAAAAAGTTCGCGCTTTTTTCAAAAAAAAACTTTCAACGTGATTTGCTCAACACAAGAATCAATGTTTAAGAAATTTACAAACTGTACACAGTTGCTATGAAACAACCAGCGCAACCTTTTTTCATGATAACAATAAATTTTAATTAAAAATGAAAAAAGTTATTAACAGTCATTTAAAAAGGGTTCATACGAATGATATTACTTGATATCTTTTATTCTAAAGACATTGTTGCTAAGTCAATCAGTGCTGATTAATATTTGCATAATATGATCAGATTTTCAATAGTTTTCCCAGAACTGTATTTTAATTTTGATGAAAAGACTGCCTAAACTTTGAAGGAAAATAATTTTTAATCAAATTTGGATTTTTGGTAATCATCGCTTTGAATGGTAAAATATATTGTCGTCTATACTTTGTAAGATCAGTTGCCTAAAAAGCCTTACATTAAATAAAAAATTGTAGTTTTTAGTAGCTTTGTTCTCTAGTGTACGTAAGGTTTCAATTATGTATACAATGCATATTATTACATGTTACTAAACCTATTATTGACTGCATATTCAATGTTATTCGAGACCAACTGCAAAATAAGAAATATTTATTAGTGTGATTCATGTAAATTCAGTGGTTATGCCGCAGTCATGGAAATTTTGAATGCAACTACCTATTCAAAATGGTCATCATGCGACAAAATCTCTTCAGTCAGCTTAGTAACAAAAACTGCATTCATTTTCACTAGCACCCTTTAATCTTTCAAACGTCGATACAAATAGCGTAGAAAGCTTCGTAAATCTCCGATGGACCCACGTGAATATTCAATCACCCCCCCCCCTCAAATCCTTAGGTAATCAATGGACGCTCCCGTAGCTATCAGCTACGGGAGCGTCCATTAATTAATATTAGCTTATTTCAATTACTGATATGAGGATTTCTCATTATTATTATTCAAAGTAGCATTATATTCATTCTTATTATTGTGTTTAATATTTATTTTTTATTGGGAAGTTGACCGTGTGGACCTCAAGGGTCGCATCTCGCGGCTTGTTAACTTCCCAGTATATGGGAAGTTCTTGTAATCGCCTCGAAAATCGAAATTGAAATTTTCAACTTTTCTTTACGTTTTGAGGTCTATAGAGTATATATAAAGTGTTTTTAGAAAGAGAGATGTATGTGTGTGTGTGTACTTACGTACGTACGTCTGTACGTTCGTGGACAGTTTTTTCTACGAGCATAACTCACGTAAACAATGTCCGATCGACTTGGTTGAGGTGTCAATCGTAGCGTTTATGCAATCTTAAGAGCTGATTAGTTTTTGGAAAACTTCGGGCGGGGGGGTTTGCTGTTTTGCCTGTTTGAAGGTCATTTCTGTCATGCGCTATATCTCGCGAACCAAACATACGATTTTTTGGACAAGGTGTCAATCGACGCGTATTGACGTTTTTGTGATTCTATCAAATTTTTAAAAAAAATCTTGGAGCGGTTTTCAAATTTTTTTAAAAAAAGTGCAAAAAATTAGGTTTTTTTTTCGAAAACAATAAATTTTTAACCTTTTTGTCAAGTCTTAGTAATAAATGTTTATAAAATTTATGTACTGCAAACAATGTTCGCAAAAACGTTATCAAAACTTTTTCTCATGATTACGTAAAAAAACAAGCCGCGAACTGCGACCCTTGAGGTCCACACGGTCAACTTCCCAGTAATATCTAGATAAACATTAAAAATATTAAACACAATAATAATTTTGAAAATAGTACTACTTTAAATAATAATAATGAAAGGTATTCATAGCAGTAACAGGAATGAGTTAATATTAATCATATCATCTACGGGAGCATCCATTGATTACTCAAGGCTTTTGGTGGATGGGTGATGATGATTGATTACCACAAACGCAAATTTGATTGAAATTTTGATGGTTTTCAAAATTTAAGCCACTTGTTTCTTTGAAAAGACTGCAAAAACTATTAAAATCTGCTCAAATTATCCAAACATTTTAAAACTTTGATTGAATTTACAACAAATTCTTTAGAATAAAAGATATAAGGGAATATCATTCGGAAGAACCCTTTTCATATGGTAACTTTGAATGATTTTTTTTATTTTTTATTGAATTTTTCTTAGAGTCATGAAAAAAGTTTCGCTGGTTTCTCTTCAAAAACTGATAGGAATGTATAAATTTTATAAACACTTATTAGTGTTTTGTGCAAATCAGGTTTAAAAAATATTTTTTATGAAAAAACCCTAAGTTTTTGCATTTTCTTCTATTCAATTAAAACAACCGCTGAAACGGATTTTTCTAATGTTAAAATAATCAAAAACATGTTAAAACACGTCGATTGACTCCTTAATGATGCAAATATTATATCTGGTTCGTGAGATATAGTGAATGGAAGAAATGACCTTGAAGAGCATGGTGACTGTTAATGATTTTTTTATTTTTTATTTAATGTTTCTTGCTATTATCAGTAAAAGTTTTGATGAAGTTTTTTCAAACATTTTTTGAAGTATATAAATTTTATAAAAACTGAATACTGTCTTCCGTAAATCAGGTTAAAAATTTATTATTTATTTAAAAAAACCCAATTTTTTGCACTTTTTTTCTTAAATTAAAAAACGGCTTCAACGATTTTTTTCAAAATTTGATAGATTCACAAAAATGTCAATACGCGTCGATTGACACCTTAATCATGTAAAGCGGTTGTTTGGTTCGCGAGATATACGGCTGATAGAAATGACCTTGAAAATCATGATGCCTGTTAATGATTTTTTATTTTTTATTTAATTTTTTACGTATTCATGAGAAAAAATTTTGATGTTATTTTTACAAACACTGCTTGAAGTATATAAATTTTATAAAAATTGAATAGTGTCTTCCAAAAATCAGGTTAAAAATTTATTGTTTATTAAAAAAACCTAATTTTTTGCACCTTTTTTTTTAAAAAATCAAAAAACGGCTCGAAGAATTTTTTTAAAAACTTAATAGAATCACATAAATGTCAATACGCGTCAATTGACACCTTGATCAAAGAAATCGTATGTTTCTTTCGCGAGATATAACGCATGACAGAAATGACCTTCAAAGGGGCAAAACAACAAACCCCCCGACCGAAGTATCCCAAAAACTAATCAGCTCTTTAAATTGCAAAGACGCTTCGATTGACACCTTAACGAAGTCGATACGACTTTGTTTACGTGAGTTATGCTCGTAGAAAAAAGTGTCCACGAACATACGAACGTACGTACGTACGTACGTACACACACACATACATCTCCCTTTCTAAAAACACTTTATATATACTCTATAGACCTCAAAACGTAAAGAAATGTTGAAAATTTCAATTTCGATTTTCGAGGCGATTGCAAGAACTTCCCATATACTGGGAAGTTAAAAATAAACAAGCCGCGAGGTGCGACCCTTGAGGTCCACACGGTCAACTTCCCAGTAATATCTACATCAACATTACAACAATGAGAGGTAATAGTAACAGGAATGAGTTATAATGAATCATATAGTCTACGGGAGGGTCCATTGTTTATGTAAGGTTTTAGGTCGATGAGGACAGATCGAATATTCACGCGGATCAATCGGTTGAGTTTTTTTTGTTGTTGAAAAATTTTGTTGGTTTTCAAAACTTAAGCATTTTTTTTAATTAAAAGGCTATAGAAACTATTAAAAATCTGCTCAAATTATGCAAATATCTTAAAATTTTGATTGAATTTACAACAATTTTTTTAGAATAAAAGATATAAAGTAATAGCACTCGTATGAACCCTCTTTACATGATAACTTTGAATGATTTTTTTATTTTTAATTTAGTTTTTTCATAATCATGGAATAAAATTTTGCCGGTTTCTCTCCAAAAACTGATAAGAATGTATACATTTTATAAACTGGATCACTGTGCTGTGCAAATCAAGTTAAAAAATATTTTCTATGAGAAAAACCATAATTTTTCGCATTTGCTTCTGTTAAATTAAAAAAACGGCTGAAACGAATTTTTATAATGTTGAAAACTTCACAAAGATGTTAATACACGTCAACGGACACCATAATGATGCAAATATTATTTCTGGTTCGTGAGATATAGTGAATGATAAAAATGACCTTGAAAATCATGATGACTTTTAATGATTTTTTATTTTTAATTTATTAACTTCCCAGTATATGGGAAGTTCTTGTAATCGCCTCGAAAATCGAAATTGAAATTTTCAACATTTCTTTACGTTTTAAGGTCTATAGAGTATATATAAAGTGTTATTAGAAAGAAGTATGTATGTGTATGTGTGTGTGTGTACGTACGTACGTGCGTTCGTGGACAGTTTTTTCTACGAGCATAGCTCACGTAAACAAAGTCGTATCGACTTTGTTAAAGTGTCAATCGAAGCGTCTTCGCAGTTTTAAGAGCTAATTAGTTTTTGGGATGTTGTTTTGCCCCTTTGAAGGTCATTTCTGTCATGCGTTATATCTCGAGAACCAAACATACTATTTGCAATATTAAGGTGTCAATCGACGCGTATTAACATTTTTTGTTAATCTATTATATTTTGAAAAAAATTGTTGCAGCCGTTTTTTAATTTAAGGAAAAACAGTGCAAAAAATTAGGGTTTTTTTCATAAACAATAAATTTTTAACCTGATTTGCGTAGCCCAGTAATCAATGTTTATATAATGTATATACTGCAAAAAGTGTTTGTGAAAACACCATCAAAACTGGTTGTCATAAATGCGAAAAATATTAAATAAAAAATAAAAAATCATTAACAGTCATCATGACCTTCAAGGTCATTTCTGTCATTCACTATATCTCACGAACCAGATATAATATTTGCATCATTAAGGTGTCAAGCGACGTGTATTAACATTTTTGCGATGTGTTTAATATTACAAAAAAAATGTTCCAGCCGTTTTTTAATTTAATAAAAGAAAATGCGAAAAATTAGGATTTTTTTCATAAAAAATAATTTTTTTTCCCTGATTTGCACAGCACAGTAACACCAGTTTAAAAAATTTATACATTCTTATCAGTGTTTAAAGAGAACCAACAAAGATTTTTACTATGATTATGAAAAAAACTAAATTAAAAATGAAAAATCATTCAAAGTTACCATTTAAAGAGGGGATTCGAATGATATTACTCAATATCTTTTATTCTAAAAACGTTGTTGTAAATTCAATCAAAGTTTTATAATATTTGCATAATTTGAGCAGATTTAGAATAGTTCTCACAGTGTTCTAATTTTATAAAAAAACTGCTTAAATTTTGAAAACCAAAACAAAATTTCAATCAAATTTTCTTTTGAACTAATCAACGTTTTGGTGTTCGTAAGATTTCAATCCTCCATTTTTATGTGTAAAACATTTTACTTTTTACAAGTAATTAAACTGATTATTGACTGCATATTCAATGTTTTTCAAGGTCAACTAAAATAAGAAATAATTATTAGTCTCATTGATGTAAAATCGTAAAAATATACAAATTCAATGATTATGCCGGTCATGACAATTTTGAACAAAACTACTCAAAATGGCCACCTCGCGAGAAAATATCTTCTGTGGGCGTAATAACAAAAAGCGCACTCATTTTTGCTAGCGCTCTTTTGTCCTTCAAGCATCGATATAAAATTAACAAATAACGTAAAAAAGGCTTTGTAGCCTGCCCCCTCCGATTGATCCCCGTGAATATTCAATCAAACTAATCCACTTCCCATCCACCAACAGCCTTACATAATCAATGGACGCTCCAGTAGATGATATGGTTGATATCAACTCATTTCTACAACTGTTTCTCATTATTATTATTTAAAGTATTATCTCATTATTATTATTTAAAGTAGTATTAGTTTCCTAAATATTTTTTTTGTGCTTAATATTTTTAATATTTATGTAGATGTTACTGGGAAGCTGACCGTGTGGACCTGAAGGGTCGCACCTCGCGGCTTATTTTTTTTGCGTAATCATGTGAAAAAAATTTGATGACGTTTTTGCGAGCATTGTTTGGAGTATATAAATTTAATAAACATTGATTACTAAGACTTGAGAATAAGGTTAAACCTTTATTGTTTTTGAAAAGAAACCTAATTTTTTGCACTTTTTTTTTTAAAAATTTGAAAACGGCTTCAAGAATTTTTTTGAAAATTTGATAAAATCACACAAACGTTAATACGCGTCGATTGACACCTTGTTCCAAAAAAATCGTATGTTTGGTTCGCGAGATATAGCGCATGACAGAAATGACCTTCAAACGGGCAAAACAGCAAACCCCCCCGACCGAAGTTTTCCAAAAACTAATCAGCTCTTAAGATTGCAAAGACGCTACGATTGACACCTTAATCAAGTCGATCGGACTTTGTTTACGTGAGTAATGCTCGTAGAAAAAAGTGTCCACTAACGTACAGACGTACGTACGTACGTACACACACACACATACGTCTCTCTTTCTAAAAACACTTTATATATACTCTATAGACCTCAAAACGTAAAGAAAAGTTGAAAATTTCAATTTCGATTTTTGAGGCGATTACAAGAACTTCCCATATACTGGGAAGTTAAAAAACATTCAAAGTTACCATGTAAAGAGCGTTCATACAAATGATATTACTTTATATCTTTTATTCTAAAAAAATTGTTGTAAATGCAATCAAAGTTTTAAAATATTTGCATAGTTTGAGCAGGTTTTTAATAGTTTTCATGGTCTTTTAATTAAAAAAAATTGCTTAAATTTTGAAAACCAACAAATTTTTTCAACACCGATTGATCCGCGTGAATATTCAATCTGTCCTCATCGACCAAAAACCTTACATAATCAATGGACCCTCCCGTAGACGATATGATTCATATTAACTCATTCCTGTTACTATTACCGCTCATTGTTGTAATGTTGTTGATGTTTATGTAGATATTACTGGGAAGTTGACCGTGTGGACCTCAAGGGTCGCACCTCGCGGCTTGTTTGCTATAATTTGTCACAATGATTGTTTACTTGAATTGAAACAACCAAACTTCATCCTATTAACACGTAATTAATGGTAGTACAATGTTTTAAAACCTGATGTAGGCCTATCAGAATCTCCTCCAAGGATGATAGAAATATCGCAAGATAGTCGAAATTGGCCTTAGTTCTGACAGTGTTACAATTTTTTCTAAAGCACCCCCTAAACGATCAATATTATTGATCAATATGCATTGATCAATATATTGAAGGTTCCATCAATATGTTTCAATGTAGCTTCAATACATGAGCTCTATCAATATAATGACTTGAAATGTTTTGGTCTCGGTTGTGCTAGAAAAGTTCGCGATCTGTTGTGCAAATTTTTATATTTGATTATTTGTTTCCTCAAAAATCAAAAATGGTTTCCCATAGAGATTTAGCGTTTCTTACTTGAACTTTGGCTGTGTGTGAATTGAAGAAACATACGAAAAGGCAAAGGCGCTGGTCAAAAGAATGGTATAAGCTCAGAGATCGTTTTACACATGAACGTGTGCTGAATTATCTTCGAGTCACAGAGCCAGATGATTATAAAAATTTCCTTCGAATGGATGAACCAGCTTTTAACTATTTATTGGAGCTAATTAGACCAAATATTGAGAAGATACTGTGATGCGTCGAGCAATTCCGACAAGTCAAAGGCTTTCTATCACATTGAGGTATCTAGCTTCTGGCATGGACCTAGACGACTTCAAGTTTACTTGTGCTATTGCGCCTCAAACTTTGGAGGGAATCATTATGCAAACATGCGAATCTATAATTCAAGCTTTAAAGGAAAATATACAGGTGAAAATATCAAAAAATTTAATATACACAAATATAACTTAAATCAATTTTTTATTCGTTCGTTTTGCAACTATAATGTATCAATATAAAAACACAATGATCATAAAGTAATGTGCCCTTAAAACGTATGTGGTTATGTCCTTATAATTCAGAAAGAGGTAAATGTAGATACGTATTCTGCAGCTGTAGATATTTCTGTTTGAGGTTGAGGGTTTACGCGGCTATAAGCATTTGTTGAAGTTTCAGCAGACGGTGCTTGTTCAATGTATGTTCGATATAAATTATGTGGCCCGTCAAAAGCAGAAGAGTTCATGATATAATCATGATATAGTCCAGCTCATTTAACGGATGAAAAGAGTTTATTTTCATCAACGATCTTTTCTTCTAGCATCTGTCACAGCTGTCGTGTCAAAACATGCTTTATCTGCTGCAATCGCCTATAGAAAATAAATGATACTGAAGCTTGCTACTTTACATCAATGAAATATTGCACGTGTAGTACAGGAGATCCTGTTGATTTAAAAAGAGCTGATTGAGCTTCCCGTTTTTGTTGAAAGTTCTTTATTAAAAGAAAGATGTTTGTTTCTACAATATCAGTGTCCTTATAAATCTTTAACATCTGCATTGTTTGCTTTGGACGTTTAGGTGCGTCTTAAAGTAGGCTGATGAACGTGTTCCACGTCCAAGATTCCAGCGTATCTAGATAATTCACGAATTTTTGTACGAAGAGTGATGTCCACTGCGGTAAGTCTACGTCTTCATGCTGCAAAAAATTGAACTTTAGATTCAGGTCCTCTCCAAAGAACCAATAGCGTTGCGAGAACTTCATCATCATGTCTGTGTCCTCTTTAAAGTGTTCTTTTGTCATGGAAGAAATGACTTTACCTTTGATAACAACATACACTTCCGTTACGAGTACGTCTGCATACCGCTTTCCCCGTCTGCTTAGATAACCAAAAGATCATCACATGCTCCACAGCGAAGATTTTTGTGATGGATGTTAAGCCGGTGTAACGAATATAGCAAGTTTTAAAATTAAAACGGGGTATATTAATACATATAACTTATTTACTGCTATCATTGGTTTCAATAATTGGAAAATATTGAAAATGTTTGCATTGCAAACGTGTTACACTTGCAACAAACTAAAGCATCAAAAAGACATACAGACGATTCAAAATAAATTGCGAAAAACTCCACTGGTTACACGATCGATAGCTGGATCGATACGCTAATGAAGATATGGACATAACGGTGATGGGAAAAATTAGACAAAATCTCTTTAGCTTTCCAAGACAATTCATTGTGGTGTTTTTGCTGATATTAACATTACTTGATGTTATGAGAAAATGAGATAAATTATTAAATCTTCAAAATCTTTGTGTCGTTTGACAAACCTGACTGATAATTTATCGGCTAACAGCAGTGTTTAAGTCAAGTAGCGTAAAGTTCAAAGTCATTGGATATTGCTGATCAATTTAAATTTCAGAATTGGCTTCAAATCACATTCATGCATCAAAATTTCTAGTTTTTCCGCAATAGTTTTTTTCAAGAATCCTCTTCAGATATTTTACATGTAAATGGTTTGCTTAAAAAACTACAATCATTAAATGCACAACACAAATTAGTATTCTTGCATTTAACAATTTCATCTCTGAATTAAATCCATTCATTTTATGAAATCTTCAAATGGACGTCCAAGGATAATTCATTCGCAAGCTCTTTGTTTCCGACACCGTTAAAGTAATAGCCGACTATAAAAGTGAATAAACAATAAAAATATTTAATTTATCTACGTACATAAAAACGAACTTTTATTTGCATAACACTTCTATTATCCAATGAAACACTTGGATATCTAGGTAAACAAAGAAATGACTGCATTTTGCTGATAAATGCGACAACAAGATGTCGAAAATCAGATTAATGGAAATATGACTTAAAGACTTTAGGTTATTATGAAGTAAAATTACTTGTGTATTTATTTGATTTAAGTATTTCCTGTTACCCATAGGATGCTGAGTCTGCAAAAATAATTAAATGGTTTTAATGACATGCTTAGGGGACTAGGAGGCCTTAGGGTAGAAGTCGCGTTGTGTAATTTCGAAGATTTCTTTCAAGCAAATTAAAGTCAAATTATAAAAATTGCGCAGTATATTGTTTTTCACATAATAATTTTTTTTGAAACTTTACTAACGTGATTGCAATAGTTTATTTTCAATGATACTTTTCAATAAAGATGTGAACTACAGACTTTTAACAAATGACACATTCATATATTCAAATTACTCACTAAGAATGACAAAGATATGGTGAACTTCGCAAACACTGTGATTTTATATATCAGTTATGAATCGATCCGGTTGGCTGCTGCCTTGTGCACATCCTGATATTTGAGGAACCTCGTCGAGGTGGCATGGAGTCGTTTGTTTGTGATTGCTGGACATTTGCATAGTATGTGTGTTCTTCTTTTTCAGACGATGGTACACCAGACAATGCCTGTGTCTATTAGTGCATTCAGTTAAGGTTCTCTGCGGTTCTTTTTGGGAAAATTAGGAATATTTTAACTTGTCCCTGTCCTGCGAACTTTTTTCCCTTTTTTCTTGCATTGCATAAACAACGTGAGTTGATGATTTTTAAAAGAGAGTACAGACAAGTAGGTCTTAAGGACAAGATTGCGTCTTTTTTTCTAGGCGATCTGATATTTTGTTTTGCCTCCGGAAGGAAGAGGCATGTACATAAAAGTAGCCTTATTGTTCTCTCCTAAACCTCGTTTGATATCAGTGATTTGGTGAGAATTGCCATTTCGTGACTCAGTTGCCAAGAGTTAAGTTTCTGAGCACAGCTGAGTCTCCTGTGCGTGTTTTGTTAAACACATTACACAAAAATACACAATTTTTCTTTGATATAAACAATACTTTCATTTTTCATGGTAAATGCAAAACGTTTTTGTGTCGATTATAAGGTACAAACTAGGGAAAATGACTCATGCCATGACGCGTTGAACTGTAAACACATCGACATGTGACGTTTGGAAATGTTAAAACAAATTAGACAATGAAAATATGTAGTGCGTTGAAATTGACATTCTCAAGCATCTATAATTAAAATCTAAAGAATCGAAATTAAAAATCTTGTTTACAAGGACAATTTGTGCTGTAGTGGGTTGTAACAGTAGCTGTGATAAAAAATAAAGAGGAGTAAAGCAGAGATCGAACTGTTAAATCTGCAATTCTAACGTTTCCCAGATGTTATGGCGCGTGGCTGCAGAAAAGTTGTAAGGATGAAAAGTAACGGACAATAAGTATATCTGCGGAACATTTCTTGCCTGAGCATTTTTTCGTGAATTGGAGCATTGGCTACTGCTTTACACTCCAATGAGGTAAAATTGAAGACCACTACGATTCTGGCAGCAAATATATTGCTTTGGCTAAACGACAGCGGGGAGATTCCCGATTCTCAGACAAATCCTAAAAATTTCGGAGGAAGGAAGATCAAGGAACCAAGAATGTGCGACTTAATATGATAAAATAAACCTATTTTTGGTTGTTTTTGGAGCTTTTATAGATGACAATTTCACTCCATACATTTCCAGATTCATTCACTGTCATGCAATTAGATATTCTCGCAACGAAAAATTATCACTCTTCCAGTAAGAAAACTGTCATATTAGCAACGTGTCGCACTTTCTCCAACCAATATCGCCGGTTTCCGATGGCAAACCCTCCATTGCGAAACTCACAGCGGATTTGGTAGAGAGGCAGATTTCAATGACAATGTATAGTATGTGTTACTGTCAGCTATACTTCAAATTTCTGTGGTCACAGCCCCAATCCTTTGGGTTCTTTTCTTGAAAACAAAAAAAAAGCGGGACACTTCATACCTAAGAAACTATGATTCTCGTCAAAAAGTTGTGTATAGCAGACATGCGTAGAATTGAATTTGCAGCAAATTGTACATTTCTACTAAACAACGCAATTTGCCTGCCAATCAAAAAATTTCGTGTGTTTTGCAATGGAGAGTTAGCCTTCGGGAGCCGATTACTTGGCACTTGGTACTTCACGTTACTTTTCCATCTTTGGGGTGCAATAACTGCCGCGAATGTACCGTGATTAAAACAAACAATCCTGTAAACTGTTTGTGACAAAATTGTCTTCAAAAAAAATTCAAAACGTGTTCAGCGGTAATCGTGAAAACAAAGAAGTTGTGGTGCTCGAAAGATGATCTACCCTCTTTGGGTGACAACACCTGTAAGTGATGCATGTACAAGCTAATGCAAATACGCAATTTGCTCGTGGGTGCCATGGTTATCGAGATATGTGGGTGTCTACTTTTTGCTTCTTTTCAAAATGGCCCCTAGAGAATTGGAGCTGCACATTGCAATAAAAGCCTGTTTTGCAGCCCAAAATACACGGTTATACTACCATTTGGCTGAACTAATAAGCCATTCCTCGGTGCGCTCAAACTGTTAAAACCTAAGAATGATCATGCGCAAGCAGTCACCTTCTAAGTGGCTAGTTGAGAATCTCTCAATGTAACAAATCTTGTATCAAAATAAATAGCCCTGTATAAAATGAGATTCATTGTAAAGTTGTTAGTTTCTTCAATAAGGTACGAACGCAATGCGCTTTTCGGTCACAAACGGTAAACTTTCGAATTTCCAGGATATTTGATATCTTACGGCAACATTTTTTTTTGGTGGCTATTTTCATTGGTTGTATACTATTTGTGGTGGAACTCTTTCTTTTTCATAGATCAGTATTGCAATTAAAGGTTCAATGTAATTCAGCTGTTCAAAAATTCTCCATGAAAATAATCGAGTAATGTTTTATTTGTTTATCATATGTTATTTGTTTATCATATAGCTACGACTGTAAAAAACTTAAGCCCGAAACACATTATTAAAACGCGACGCGACGCAACGTGTCGACACCCGATGTGCACCGTGCACATTACCAACACGCGACGCCACGACATACTAGCAATTTCTGAATACAGTTAGCTATTAGCAGTGGAAGTGTAAGGTCATGTACTATTTAATAAATAACGAGTCAGATGACGACTTTGAAGAAGATTTGATGCAAATTTTGGGTACATATATGATATTCAAACGACTCAAGAAAAAGAGAATAACTAGGCGTTATTGGGTACATGAAATAAATAAAAAAAGAAATATGTGTGGTGAATATCATACTCTGTATCCTGACTTGCTTCAAGATAATGCAAGATTCCATATGTATTTTCGGGTTACTAAAACACAATTTGAAGAAATACACGAATTTATTCAAAGTGACATACACAAGAAAGACACGACATTTCGCAAAGCCATTAGCACTAAAGAAAGACTTGCTATTTGTCTTAGGTAAGTACCTAATAGAAAAAACAATTATTATAACTATAGAATATCATTTTCACCAACAGTGTTATAAAATTCTTTCAAATTTAAATTGCTTTCCTGCGATTTTTCAGAGGCTATGAGTGCTTGTGGAACTTCATATTGAACTGATAGTGAATTATCGTCATTTCTATATTGAGTCGAAATTGGATGTGACATTATTTTATTTGTATTTAAATTATATATGTACATAGAGTCACTTGTTGTTTGGTTATTCATCTGTGTGTTTTCTTTTTCTGGTATTATAATGCGTGTGTATGTACTTTGTCCTGGTTTTACAATCAATGATTTATTTGCATTTTGAATTATTTTGTTCTCAGTTACATTAATCGGAGTATTTAGAATTCGTTCACGATTATTTAACATTTTCATTTCCGAATCGTGTACAAGCTTTTGTAATTGAAATTTAATTTCAGCTTGGTCTTTTTTAGGTAACTTTTTTAGTTGTTTACTCATTGATAAAAAGAAATAATCATTTTCGTCCATATCAGTTGCTGATCTCTTCTGTCTTATGTGCTGCGACGCTTTCATTACATCAACCATTTCTTTTAAGAAATCATTGTCATTGTCACTTTTTTTTTGATCGTCTCGGAGTAAAACTTGCAGCGGATGCCCTTGAAAGATTCCTTGATGTATGCTGAATGCTGGGAGGAGGTGAAAGTGCAGAATCTTTAGAATCTTGTGTTGAATCGTCAACATTTTTATCATCTTAGTTTGTAACTGTGGATCTCCCGTCAATATGTGGCAACAGAAATTCCATTTGTCTTTCAAATTTCCAAGGAACTATATTAGTTGCTGCTTGACCACTCTTCTTGCGACGTCTTTTTAATGCATTGGTGAAGCAGTTCCTTAATTTTCCCCATTTATTTTTTATGTCTTCGACTGAAACAAAAGATAATCATATTATTTATTTTCTGTTATAGGTTTTTAGCTACGGGTAGTTCATTCAGATCGTTAGGATTCAACTATCGAATGGGATTCAGTACCGTACGAGAAATAGTACAAGACGTTTGTGATGCGATTTGGAAGAAAATGGGTCCAATTCACATGCCAAACCCTACAACTGCAATGTGGGAGGAATCTGCAAATGGTTTTAGAAATTATTGGAATTTCCCCAATTGCTGTGGGGCACTAGACGGGAAACATGTGATCATTACTTGTCCTATAAATAGTGGCTCGAATTATTGGAATTATAAGGGGACAAATTCAATCGTTTGGATCTACTAAGGCCAGTAGCCTTAGTAGATCTAAAGTATAGATTCTTAGCCATAGACGTCGAATCATATGGTAAACACAGCGATGGTGGAATATTTGAAAACTCCGTCTTAGGCAAATTAGTACAAGATGGAAAGTTAAAATTGCCCGCCCCTAAACCATTAACTCTAAATTCAGAACCATTGCCACATGTGATTGTTGCAGATGCAGCTTTTCCCTTGAAACCATTTTTAATGCGACCCTACAGCACTAATGAAATTCGTTACGATAACTCCAATAAAATATTCAATCATCGGCTTACTCGTGCCCGACGTATTGTAGAGAATGCCTTTGGCATATTGAGATCAAGATGGCGTGTTTTTGCTGGTCCTATGGCAGTTCAACCGGAAATGGTCGACAAAATTATTTCCGACGGACCAAAGATGTAAAAATGCTACGTCAATTGAAATTTGTAATTTGATATTATGCACTAGGATACGCATAAATATCCTCGCGTCGACACTCGACCTTTCTTACGCAATGAAGATATTTTCTTATGTTTACACTTGAGACAACCAAGTCGCGTTTGTCTTCATAAATGTCGTTCTCGAGAACTTTATCTATGAAGACTGTCGCCATAAATATATTATTTATGGGTAGCTCAAATAAGTGTAAGATTTCCTCTGTAGTAAATTAGATAAGAGTGCGCGGTCTCGTTAGAAGAAACCTCATAGGCAATAGTTGGTCGTAAGTGAGGATTACGCGACTCAGTTCGAAAACCGAAAATTTAAGCTCCGCGCTATAAAATAAAATAGTAGAATAAAATTATAAAAGTCTTTTATTAAAATTAATTAAACGTGCGTTATTTTCTTGCACGAGGCAAGAAGGCATAACAATTTGAAGAATAGGGATGGGATCAAAGAATGCATACTCTGTGACAGTTCTCGAACGACTGACGCGTGGCGTTGGGTGTTGTCTAGAAACATACCGCGCGCGCCGCGTCGGATGGAGTGTTTACCCCCACTATGGACAACACGCCGATCTGCCACGTCTGGATCGGGTGGCGTGTGCGTGCATGGCGTCGCGTGGGATGTTCAAAGTGTGATTCTGGTCTATAGAATTCAATACATTTGATTCGACTCAACACGCATGACGTTTCATCGGGTCGCGTCGCGTTTTAATAATGTGTTTCCAGCTTTATTCAGGGAAAGTGATTTAGATTGTTTTTACTAAAACACCTCTCCTATCAGCTACTGCTCATTTAAACAATCAATTTTACTTTAGTTATGTATCAAGAGACTGCGACGCAAATGGGAGGGTCGGACAACGAAACCAATAAAGGTATAAGTATCTAATAATCATAGTTTCATCTAATAAGCTTGATACATTTTTGAATAGCTTTGTAAAAAAACATGCAATGTTATCAGTATTTTAAGTTTGAATAATTGTTAAATTTAAAACGTTGTTCAACTCTTCAATTTGTGTGTGAAATCGTCAGCAATTTTTTGATGAAATAGCATTAGTAATAAATGTTTTTGAATAAAACGTTCTCGATATAAATTTATGTAAAAAACAAAAATGAATTCTTTGTTTTAGATCAAAGAAATTATGTTGCACTGTAGAATTGAAAACTGGTCAAGTGAAAAATACCCGCTGACTTATCTATTCCTTGAAAGTAGGGGTTATTCAAACCAAAATAGTTTATTTAGCCATGAAAAAAATTGGTTTCTTTGCGTAATTAATTCAAGCATCGACGTGTAGTAAGTTTCGTTGGATGGGGCCACTTTGTTTTATTAAGAGGAAGGGATTCACCTAACGGCGTCTAGCGTTAAAGCTGTTGGCATGCGTGAGCTGCCTATATTTCTAATACAGCGCAAGCGCCGCAATTAACAAACAAAAAGAAAGAGGATGCCGATGTAGGCAGTCCGGATTCTCTATTATGAATGTTAATTTATTTCAAAAATCTTCCTTCTTTTATACAAAATCTTAGCCTAATTTCTATTCACAAAACATTAACTTAAAACTATTTTCCCACAGGTCCGATGCATATGTTTGTAATAAATCTATAATTTATTTCATAAGTTTCCCGTACCTCACACGTTGACCCATAATCACATTTCAAGGATTCAAACGCCTTGCAAGTGGTCATCGAAAGACCGCTGTGTTCACTTGACACTTTCTAGTCACATTTGGGCTGGCATTGCTCTGTATGTAATTCATATTAAATGACCCTTGTGATTTATGTTTTAATGCTGTTCGTGGGCATATTCTGGCCACGCGTGGCTGAATTTAAATTAGTGAGATGAACGGGCATGCGTGGCATAATACGCATGAATGAATGCAGATGGACAAGTGGTTGAATATGTGATTCCACTACAGTCGTCCAACGTTAAAAAATATGTCTATTTCATGAAATTGATGCAAACAGAAAGATTTTGCTGTAACTAGAGTAGTCGCTCAATTTCAATTGACATTTTCAATCGTAAATTTCTGCCACTACACACAAGTAAAAAAATGGTATTGCCCAATACTCCAAGGAAACATTACTCAATCCATGAGACAAATTTGATAAATATCAGGTTCCGGACGTTTCACGCAAATCATTAGTTTTGTAATGTGGTTGTAAGACTAAAAATAGCAAAGAAAAAACCGTGAAGTGAGACCCTTGAGCTCTACAAAAACCACTTCCCAGTAATATCCACAGAACTATCACAAACAATAGCGAAAACAATTATACTTTTAATGATAACCATGATAATGAGACATTACAGGAAGTTTAATTACAGTATGTTAATTAAAGTATGTTATTATATGAATCTATTTTGTTTTTATAAAACAAACTTTAATTTTTGGATAAACACTCTTCAAAGCACCCTATCTTTTTGATCATAGATTGTAGCGAATGCAAACCTGGCCAACGGTTTGAAATCATCTAGCTTACCAGCTAGAAAGTGTAAAAGCTTTGCGAGTAATCATCGAAGGAATTGACTCTAATGTTAATCTAGAGGAAATTATCGCTGAGTCAGCCCACAATGTGCTTTACAGGTTCAAACAACCCCAACCAATTTTCAAGATTAAATTGACTCCGGAGCATTGCTCCAAAAGGGAAAATGCCACCAATCTACGATAATAGGTATGTCCTACAACACAAAGTCACCGTTGAGGAACTTTCCAAAATCCCTGTCCAATGCATCAACACCACATACCAAGTCCTATTGCAAGCTGAGAAACGTCTGCGTAGCCTGTTGTGAAGTTTACAAGACCAGCGAGTGTGATAACGATAAAAACAAGCCGTGAGGTGTGACCCTTGAGGTCCACACGGACAACTTCCCAGTAATATTTACATAAATATTAAAACTATTAAACACAATAATAACTATGGAAATAATACTACTTTTAATAATAAAAATGTACCTCTCATAAAAGTTATTGGAATGACTTAAAATTAATCGTAACATCTACGCGAGCGTCAATTGATTACGTAAAGATTTTCGTGGATTGGTTTGATTTAATATTCACGTGGGTCAATCGGAGGGGGGACAGGTTACAAAGCCTTTTCTACGTTATTTGTTATTTTCATATCGATGCTTGAAGGACAAAACAGCGCTAACAAAAAAGAATGCAGTTTTTGTTATTACGACCACTGAAGAGATTTTGTCGCGTGATGGCCATTTTGAATAATTGCGGTCAAAACCGCTAGCACCGCACTGAATTTGTATTTTTACACGATTTTAAATCAATGAAACTAATAATTATTTATTATTTTCTGTTGATTTTGAAAAACATTGTTTATGCAGTCAAAAATAGGTTCAATTGCATGTAAAAAGCAAAATATATGTATTGCAAATGATGAAGGAAGTAATTGAAATCTTACGAATACTAAAGAACAAAACTCTTAAAAACTACATTTTTTTGATGAAAGCTTTTCAAAGCATATGATCTTAAAAAGTTTTGACTACAAAACATTCTACCATTCAAAACGTTGATTACCACAATTGCAAATTTGGTTTGATTTGTATTGGTTTCCAAAATTTAAGCAGTTTTTTTATTAAAGTTAAAACACGGTTCTGTGAAGACTATTAAAAATCTCCGCAAATTATGCAAATAATAATAAACTTCGATTGACTTTACAACAATGTCTTTAGAATAAGAGATTTAAGGTATACAAATTCGTATGAACCCTTTTTACATGGTGACTCTGAATGATTTTTTTTTGTTTTAAATTCAATTTTGAAATCATGAGAAAATATTTTGCTGGTCTCTCTACATAATTGATAAAAGTTTATAAATTCTATAAACATTTATTATTACGATGTTAATTTTATTAACTATTAATTAATTTTTATATGAAAAAGAATACTAATTTTCAATATTTTTTTATTAAAATTAAAAAAATGGCTTCAAAGATTTTTTAAAATTTAAAAACATCATTGAAATGTTAATACGCGTTGATTGACTTCTTAATGATGCAAAAATTATATTTGGTTATCGAGATATAATGAATGACATAAATGACCATGAAGGTCATGGTGACTTTTAATGATTTTTTATTTAATTTTTTTTGTAGTCATGAAAAAAAATTTTGGTGTTTTTTTTATAAAAACTGTTTGGAGTATATAAATTATAGAAACATTGATTACAGCGTCTTGAAAATTAGGTTAAAAATTTGATGTTTTTGAAAAAAACCCTATTTTTTGCACTTTTTTTTTAAAAATTAAAAAAAGCTGAAACAATTTTTTTTAAAAATTTGGTAGAATCACGTAAATATCAATACGCGTCGATTGACACCTTGTTATAGCAAATCCTACTTTTGGTTCGCGAGATATAGCACATGACAGGGTTGACATTCAAGGGGAGAAAACAGCAAACACTCCCCCCCCCCTCCGACCGAAGTGTCCTAAAAACTAATCAGCTATTAAGATTGCAAAGACGCTTCGATTGACACGTTAACAAAGTCGATACGACTTTGTTTACGTGAGTTATGCTTGTTGAAAAACTGTCCGCGAACGCACGTACGTACGTACGTACATACACACACATACAAACTTCTTTCTAAAAACACTTAAAATATACTCGTAAGACCTCAAAACGTAAAGATATGTTAAAACTTCAGTTTCGATTTTCGAGGCGATTACAAGAACTTCCCATATACTGGGAAGTTAACAATGTCAGCACTAGGAAAACCCATGACAGTTGTAGTGGGAGCTACACGGCCAACTACAGGGGCTGCCCAGTTTACAACTTCAGTAGAAGTAACTAACAATGCACACACGTTACCAAGTATATTTAATAATCAGACCTCACTTGACCAGAATCCAATATTACAAATTCTCATGACCCTAACAACAAATATACAGCAACTTATTAACACAATACAATAGACGTAAGCCATGCTAAATAAGCAAACTGAGATACTTGCTAAGTTAGTTATACCATGAATTTCCTTAAAATAGGTCAATGGAATGCTATCGGGGTTATCAAACATAAAAATGAACTGGAAATGTTCCTTAACGCAAAATATATTGATGTCATGCTTCTTTGTCAAAAACGCATCTAAAGAGTAAACATGGGTTTCAACTGCTATTACAACAATCACCCTAATCATAAACCACACGGTGGTATGGCCATCCTACTTAGAAACCGCATAAAGCATCACCCACTACTGCATTCAGAACTACCTTACATATACCATTACGCAGTTTCCATAGCAGATAGTGTGTGTGTGTTCATGACCGTTCTGGCATCTGTCTATTGTCTTCCGAAGTTCCCCATCTCTACACAGCAATAAAATCACTTTTTTAGTTCCCTTGGAACACGCTTCCCAGCAGCAGGAGATTTCAATGCAAAATTCCTCCATTGGAGATCGCACATCACCTTACCCAAGGAAAAGTAACTCCTCAAATCTGTCTATCAAAATAACCTCAGTTGCATTTTGAGCGATTCTTATACCTATCGTCCATCAGACAGTCGAAAAATTACCGATGTGATTGATTTTTGAGTCTTTCAGAGCATTAATCTCCAAAGAATTAGTGCTGTGACCACGGATGACCTGTCATCAGATCACTCGACGATCTTCACACTAAACAGCGCACCAACACGCACACAAAGTGATAAAAAAAATTCAAATACCAGGACAAATTTGACAAAACTCACACAAAGCTTCGACAATAGCTTTTGCCGATACATTAGGTTAAACTCAAAAGATAGCATTGACAATTCACTACAATATCTCACCTCAACAATAGGAACTTGCGCGGAAAAGTCAACGCCAACAGTACTTGGTGTAAAGACAGTCCACTCAACATAGCCTCATCCTACAACTCCTCCGCGAGGAAAGAAATGCTTAAGCCGAATGGCAAAGAGCCAGATTCCCGCAAGCCAAAAAAGCAATTAAAGTGGCTCCATACGGATGTAAATATAAAAGTGAAAGACTTTTAATCGAGGCTAGACTACTCTCCTGATACTAACTACTTTATATGGAAAGCTATCAAACGCATCAAAAAACCCCTAAATGTTGAAACCTCCATTAGAGACTCTAAAAATATCTGGATCACTGCCAGACAAGACAAATCTGAAGCATTCGCCAAACACTTAGAAAAGTTTTTTAACCCAAAACCCTCCCCCCAAAGTTCTGGGGTACCAACAACAATACCTCCTATATTCCGTAAACCCAAACCCCACAGATTTTCCTTCAACAAAATAATCCAAAAGCTCAATGAAGTCTAACTAATAAATTACTCAAAGAACTTCCCGCCTCAGGTAAATTACCTACTTTGCACATCTTAAACGCTATCCTACGTTTGAAGTACAGCCTAAATTGCTGGAAAGATGTGAAAACTATTATCATCCTCAAAGCAGGGAAGAATAAAACAAAAGTGGAATCTAACTAGTCTTATCAAAGGTTTTTCAAACATTCCTTTTAGATAAAGTACAACAGTCCTGTCAAGAAGGAACATAGTCCCTGACCACCAGTTTGGATTCAGGAATATAGGAAATCGAATCTAAATCTGAACACAAAAATCGTCATTATAAGTCAATTTCAAAACATATGGTCCTATGACATTCAACACTAGGGCCCTGCAAAAATTTCAATTACTGAAATCATTCAACCCATGCAAATAAAAATTTGGTCAATGCCTGTCACTCAAGACAAGTAAATAATTCAACCATTCAAAAAACGACGTTGAACATTGGGGATCATTTTAGGGCGCCACAACTTCTTTTGTTTCTCTATACTAACTTTAAATAATATTTATGATAATGAGACATTACAGTAAGTGGAATGATTCTGTGTGTTTTCGTGAACACATTTCGCAATTATGGAAAAACTTTATTTTTTAGTTGATACGTAGGTACTCTTCAAAGCAAACCATTTTTTTGGTATTGGCTGTTGGCAGTGCAAATTAGATAAAAAAAAATAATTAACAAATTATTCGATTTTTATTCAATTAAAATAGGGCTGGATTAAGTTTATGAAACAATTATCAAATCTCACAATTGGTAATACACTTTGATCAACGCCACAACCGCATTATGAGAGTAAGTGAAGTTAGGTTGTATTATCCATACCAATTTTTATTAACAATTTGTTTTTGGTTGTTAAGTCTATTAGTTATTTATATTACTATTTACGCTTTGATTTCAAAACGCATGTAAATTGCTTATTGAATTTTATACTACGCAGTACCTGAAAGTTTCAATACACACGATTATTCTTTGAATTTCAAGCAAGACTTACTATCCACGCAACACACGTGTTTAGAAGTTTGAGGAAAGATATTAATTCTTTTCACATTTATTCACTGAATTTTTCTACTGCACTTTAATGCAATGTTTTGTTGCTTATTCATTAGCAACTTTAAATAGTAAAATTCGTGTAATTTGCCATGAATATGTTACGTTATGAGTGAATCAGTAAATGCATCGTACGGTTTCCTCCAAGATAAATCTGTATGCCCCAGGAACGATTTCTTGAAAGTGGTAAACCACATCGGCTAATCGAGTGTAAAATTTTTTTTCAAAGCAATCCGCTGTACCTGAATTAGAAATTATTAGCCTCTTCACAATGCGATCCGAACCAGAATTTACTGTTTGCGAATAGCCAAGGAATAACGCTTTCAGCAGCACACAGGAGCGTTGAGTTCATGAGGGAACGAAACCGCTAAAGGCCGATTGATTTGTCTAGGTCGATAAAAACCTGTTTGGGTTGTCTGCCAAACTCACCAAATTTGTAGATATATGTATGTGCGCCTCCCTGTTTATTTTAATTAAAAGGGTTTACCTTTGTATTCCGAGTTATTGGCTTCGGAACACATTTCATTACAAAATAGCGCCACTCAGAGTTATATTTACCGAAGCAAGACGAGGGTTGCAGCCCATATACCCTGCAGACTAGAAGGAGCATTCATTCCAGGATCCTTTCTGCACTTAAATCCGAGCAGACTCAGAAAGTTGTGTACGTTAGCATTAGTGTGCTTGAGAGGTAGTTAATTATCTGGGATTTGTCATGAGTCCAAATACGTTTTGGCCTTAATTAAACAACGAATCAGAGACCGGCGATGATGCAGGCTTTTATTAAACCAGCTATATATTTGCGTAATTATGTTTACGTTCGGAGTTCATCGATGTGTTACTTTATTCTTGGGAAATAACCAAGTTATTGAATTTGAAGTGCATTTGACGTTAAGTAATGGTTAAATTAAAGGAGCACAATATCATTCGGATAGTCTTTATGAACTTCTCAATGTTTGTAAGTTCTTTTAATCGATCAGAAAGTACAAAACAAAAACTTCAACTTATCTTCACTTCTTAAACTTTTAAATAAGTGGTTAGATAAGTATTTAAACAAGAAATCGGTACGTTTCATTTAATTTATTAACTTCCCAGTATATGGGAAGTTCTTGTAATCGCCACGAAAACCGAAATTGAAATTTTCAACATTTCTTTACGTTTTGAGGTCTATAGAGTATATATAAAGTGTTTTTAGAAAGGGAGATATATGTGTGTGTGTGTATGTACGTACGTACGTACGTATGTACGTTCGTGGACATTTTTTTGTACGACGATAACTCACGCAAATAAAGTCGTATCAACTTCGTTGAGGTGTCAATCGAAGCGTCTTTGCAATCTTAAGAGCTGATTAGTTTTTGGGAAACTTCGGTCGGGTGGGTTTGCTGTTTTGCCCGTTTGAAGGTCATTTCTGTCATGCGTTATACCTCGCGAACCTAACGTACGATTTTCTTGGTGTCAATCGACGCTTATTTACATTTATGTGATTCTATCAAGTTTTTAAAAAAATTCTTGGAGCCGTTTTTTAATTTTTAAAAAAATGTGCAAAAAATAACGGTTTTTTTCAAAAACAATAAATTTTTAACCTTATTTACAAGTGCCAGTAATCAATGTTTATATAATTTATATACTCCAAACAGTTCTATTGAAAATGACATCAAATTTTTTTACTCATGATTACAAAAAAAAATCAAATAAAAAATCATTAACAGTCATCATGTTCTTCAAGGCCATTTCTGTCATGCTTTATATCTGGCGAACCAAACATACGATTTGCATTGTTAAGGTGTCAATCGACGCGTATCAACATTTGCGTGAATCTGTAAAATTTTTATAAAAACTGTTGAAGCCGTTTTTTAATTTAAGAGAATAAAGTGCAAAAAATTAAATTTTTTTCATAAACAATAAATTTATAACCTGATTTGCGAAATATAGTAATCAGTGTTTATAAAATTTATATACTCCAAACAATGTTTGTAGAAACAATTTCAAAATTTTTTCTCATGATTACGTAAAAAATTAAATTACAAATAAAAAATAATTAAAAGTCATCATGATTTTCAAGGACATTTTTATCATTCACTATATCTCACGAACCAGATATAATATTTGCATCATTAAGGTGTCAATAGACGTGTATTAACATTGCTGCAATTTTTTTTACATTACATAAAAATTGTTTCAGCCGCTTTTTAATTTAATAAAAGAAAATGCCAAAAAATTAGGCTTTTAGGGTTTTAAGGTTTTTTCATAAAAAATAAATTTTTAACTTGATTTGCACAGCACAGTAATAAATGTTTATAAAATTAATACATTCTTATCAGTTTTTGAAGAGAAACCAGCAAAACCATAATCCATGATTATGAAAAAAAATTAAATAAAAAATAAAAAAAATCATTCAAAGTTATTATGTATAGAGGGTTCATACGAATGCCACTAATTTATATCTTTTGTTTTGTTTTTGTTGTAAATTCAATCGAAGTTTTATAATATTTGCATAATTTGAGCAGATTTTTAATAGTTTTAACATTGTTTTAGTACTAATAAAAAAACTGCTTAAATGATATGATGAATATCAACTCATTCCTGTTGCTGCTATGAATACCTCTCATTATTATTATTTAAACTAGTAATATTTTCAAAATTATTATTTTGTTTAATATTTTTATATCTAGCTATTACTGGGAAGTTGACCGTGTGGACCTCAAGGGTCGCACTTCGCGGCTTGTTTCATTTCTTTTTTATTGAGCTAAAATATACATAATATGTTAGGTGAGGGATCAGACTGTTAAGCGTCTTTACAGCTCTGGTGTATGGTTGCGATTAATTTATGGTTTCATTTTTGATGATGCTGTTCAGAGGAAAAGTATAAAAAAAACCTCGTTGAATAGGATTAAGATAAAAACCAAGACTAGCTTAGGATAGATAATTACGCTAAAACTAACTGGAATTACTTATGGAATTAGGTTTACTGCTATTATTATAACATTATTATTATTGTTAATGAACGAACGAACGTTTAAACTTGTCAAGCTGTTTGCTACATTTCTCAGAGATGGGTTCTATCCGTGAAATTTTATGTAGGCGTTTGGTTGAGTACCACGGAGGGAGGTTAAATATAAGTTTAAGTATTTTGTTTTGTGCTGTTTGAAGCTTTTGCTTGTTTATTTTGGCAGCTGTGGTGAGCAGCTCAGAAGCGTATAACAACATTGGCTGGAAGATAGATTTGTATAATAATAATTTGTTCTCCAAACTCAGAAGCGAATTTCGATTTATAAGTGGGTAAAGGGACTTCGTCAATATACTAATCTTCTTTTGCCGAACTGTTATATGGGTTTTTAGTGTGAGTTTAGGATCTAGAGTGAAGCCTAGGTATCTTACTGTTTCACTCCAGCGGATATCCTCATTGTTAAATTTTATGGACATATCGGGTAAGTATTTTGGCGCTCGACGCCTCATAAAAAATATGGCCTGCGTTTTATAAGTGTTGGCTTTAATTTTCCAATGATGGTAGTATTGTTCAAGTTTTTTAAGCCCTTGCTCGAGGTTATTTATGATGATTTGAGGGCTTGTATGGGGTGTATAAAGAGCAGTATCATCTGCGAAGAGAGCAAGTTCGCACAACGGTAAGTTAGGTATATCACTCGTGTAGATATTGTACCAATTTGGGCTTAAGATAGATCCCTGTGGTTCCCCTGTTGATATGTTGTATAGAGATGAGTATTCGTGGTGTAAGGAGACGAAAAAAATTCTGTTTGTTGGGAAACTTTTTATGATTTTTATTAACTCAATTGCATATTTAAACTTGAGCATCTTGTGGATTAATCCGTCGTGCCAGACTTTATCAAATGCTTTTTCTATATCCAGGAAGATTGCCCCTGTAGATTTGCGATTTGCGAAGCCATTTCTGACATCACAAGGTATTCTTTTGAGCTGGTGGACTGTGTTATGCCCAGCTCGGAAGGCAGCTTGAAAATTTGGGATAATGTTGTTTTCATCAGTAAATTTGCTCAATAATCTATATACTAGTTTCTCAAAGATTTTTGACAGCCCATTGAGTAGACTGATTGGCCTGTAACTTTCTGCATTGTTTGGATTTTTATTTGGTTTAGCTATCGGTATAACCATAGCGATTTTCCATTGATCCGGAAAGTATGATAGGGTCATGCATGCATTAAAAAAGTGAGTGAGAAGGACTATACTTTGTTTGGCAAATGTTTGAGTAGTATGGGTTTGATTTTATCAGCGCCCGCTGACTTATTTTTCTTGAGCTCACGTGCAAAATGGATGACGTCTATTGTACGGAAGAATATCTTGGGGACTATTTGCTGATCGCGAACTATTGCTGCACTTGTTTGAACGCAGTGGTCGATGTCCGGGCAAGTATGATTGGCTGAAAACTGGTGATATTACAGGAACGTTTTGGCTAGGATTTCAGCTTTATCCTTGGGGGTTATCACCAGTTCATTATTTTGTGTTAGTGGAGGAATTACATTGAATCGCTTTCGAAGAACTTACTGAGGTTCCAGAAGGGCTTGGAAGATTTACCAAGAGATGTCAATTTTAGATTCCAGTTAATATTTCTGATCTCATTCGTTTTGGTTTTAACTTCCTCGCATAGGATTCTAAATGCGGTTTTATTAGATTGAGTTCGGTTTCTTTGCCATTGCCTTCTGACTATGTTTTTTTTGTTTAATCAAGTGTATCAATTTGGGTGGAGGGTGCTCGATCACTTCATTGGGGCTTTTTTAGGGATTGAGACGTGGACAGCTTCATTAATAGTTGCAAGAACATGTTGTAAATGGTCATCAATTATATTTGTTGAGTGAAATGTTTTTTAGGATATATTTTTAAGGTTAATACTTCTGTTTATAATTTGCCGGTAAAGTGACCAGTTGGCGGAGTTATAATTAAGCATAGTGCTGTCATGTTTCAAGGTAGCTGTGTCGTTAATGGAGAACAGAACTGGGAGATGATTTCCACATAAAGCATTCTCTGTAATAGGTTGTTCTATTAATAAGAGTTTATTGGTAATAACGAGATCTATAGTCGATGGTGACTGTTGGCTATTGGTGGGGTAGAATGTTGGGTATACGGATGTAATATTGAAAAGTCCCCAGTTGTGCGTAGGGAGTGGAGAGACTTACCCAATGAATTATGTCGTTGACATTCCCAAGATGTATGTCTCGCATTAAGGTATCCTGCAATAATGTATTGAAGTTTAATAGATGTGAGTTTTTTGATATCGTTTTTAAATCTTGCATTTTATCAGGGTTAGAACTACCACCTTGAAAGTAAGCTGCAATAATAGTCAAATCTGGTTTGCTATGGACTTTCACATCTACAGATATATTCTCTATATATTTTGTTTTGATTTGTGTTCTAAGTTCGTGCTGAATGCTATTTTTTATTACAATTGCAACGCCGCCGCCTTTAATAAGAGGTCTGTCCAATCTGTAACATCGTTAGTTTGGACAGTAGAGCTTACTATGGGGTTTGAACCAAGTTTCAGTTATTAGTGCAATGTCTATATCCTTCTCTACAATATAGTTTATTAACTCCTTTTTTATTATTTGCTAGACTACCTGCGTTCCAGGTGCATAATATCAAATTTTGACGATTTCTATCCATAGATGTACTTAATTGCTAATGTGGCAACTACATTGAATTGATCTCCCTTTGTTTTACAAAGCTTGAGCTTAGTAATTAGCTCTTTCGTAAGACTCAAAAGCTCAGTCGGTGTAAATAGATCAGTTTGATTTGCAGTATGGGATTGCGAGATCCACGTGTTTGTTGTTGTCGTCAATGGTTCCGCTATTTGTTTCTGGGGGAAATCAGGGAAATTTTTTGTGTTGTATGCAGGGAAAGCTCTAGCTGTGTGTATACTTTTCACTGGATCTCTTCTTTTAAATCGCTCAGCTAGCCTGCGCTTGATTTCGAGATATTCAGCACGTTTTGGACAGGTGTTGTATGATGCTTTGTGCTTACCATTACAGTTTGTACACTTGGCTGTAGAGCTATTGCAGTTGATTGTTTCATGATCTCCAGCACAATTTTGACATTTGGTGTGCCTATAGCAATTTGCCTGCCCGTGTTCGTACATTTGGCATTTAGCACATCTAGTGACAGTGTTTGATTTCTTCTTATAATAGTCAAATTTGATTATTGTGTGGAAAAGGGTCTAAGTTTTCCTCAGACCTTCTAGCTTGATTGTTCCTCGTTTGAAGTAGAGCAAGTACGATGTTTGCCGTTGAAACTTGGGCTAGTAATGATATATCATTTTGATATCATCGCAAATGATTTCATTTGCCTTTAGTTCATCGTGGAGTTGCATGATATCTACTTTTGGCAGTCCCGTAAGTAGTATTTTTGTCGGCGATTCGGCTTTACAAGGGTGAGTGTAAAATTCCCATTTTTCGTTTTTGAGAACTCCAATTAGCTTTGTTTTATCTGTTTCATTTTCGAGGAACAGTTTAATGCCGATTGACATGAGTTTTAGGTTATACTGTTTTATATTTGTTTACATTAATGTTTCACATATTGTTTGTATAGTTTGATTAATTATAATCAACGGTGGAGTTTTGGGAGCTTTTGTGTTTGGTGCACTAAGTACTGTAAGTACTGTAATCTTCACCAGTGGCGGCTCTACCTTTGGGGCTAGTGGGGCTCAGCCCCACCACTTATTGATGAGCCTATATTAGTGCAAATGTAATAAAATATCATTAAAGATTTCAATATAGTTTTCATAATTTCATTTCAAAATATAATGTAGCATTTTTTTCGCCCATGCTGTAGGTTACTTTCACATAATCTTCTTGCCACGCACTGTAGAACAATTTGTTTTTCTCTTCGCCTCGCTTCGTTGTGCCTGCACCGAGTAAAAGCTAAGAGTAAAATTCAAACTTATTTTCTCTTTGACAATTTTCCACCTTTACTATGAGGAAAGGGCTACATTAATCTAGCCCCGATTAAGAGAATTTCGATTTGAATGTGTGCGTGAATTCTATGGTGAAGCGGCGGGAGTGTGCGTGTTTGAAGTAACATGTATATACTTAGCGGACGGGCTATTCATATGGAGCCCGTTCAGTGCTTCGACAACGTTTAGTCTTGGCATGGTCTGGATAATATTTTTGAGCAGGCATGAGCAACATTTTTTTACGGCGGGCCGCAGGAGGTGATGCAATAGTAGTCTCATCAGTGTAGTGCATGGTATTAATACTTAGTGTGCCTTGGTAGTGTTTAGTATTTTTTTAAAGTTTTGTAGTGCTTTTTAACAAGATTTTCCTTGCATGTGTTAAAACTTGCTAGAAGTTTGAATTTCAATTTTTTTAAATTTTTTTCTCGGTATTTTCAAAGTATGAATTCGGTAGAAAATATAATTAATATTAATATTACGCTATTGGAACGAAATGTTTCAAAATATGTCTTCCATTGTTCAGCTTTACAGTCTTTTTGAAGATAATAACCTTTGTTCGTTTTCGCTTGCAGTACTCTCTGTTTGTAATAAATTCATTAAAGAAATACCCAAAATGAATGAAAGGGTGATTGACTTGTTTGCTCAACAACAAAATCGACGTGCTGAATATTTATACAAATAAAACGTCTAGATAAAAGAAATTGCTTTTGTTGTTGATGTTGATTGAAGAACTCTATATACAATGTAAAACTTTTTTTGCTGAATTTATTTATTGATGATTTTTGCTCTTGTTATTGTTGCTTTAGTTGAATTGATTTATTACTAGTTTTTTCGATTGTTATTGTTGTTTTTGTTGCATTTATTTTAGTAGAGAAATTATTTATTTTGAAAAGTGCGACAGGCCTAAAAGTTGTTTCGTTGCAAGAATTCAAATGTTTTTAAACAATTTTTTTTATTCAGAGTGCACTGAACTTTTATTGAAGCTTTAAATGTCATTCAAAACACGATACTAGGAATATATCTTTGATTGCCAGCGAATCTACTTTTGGGGAAACCGATCACTTAAAAGCGCTTAACGGTCCACATGTGGTACCTCTTGGATGGAGTGGAAACTCACATAAGAACTTATATTGGTGATAGGAAAATTCGTACCAGTAGCCCCACCATACTTAACTCTCACGAGCCGCCACTGATCTTCACTATTGCTGAGTAGAGCGAATGGGTTATTTGACTGTAACGTCATGGTTTCTTTTTGTTGTTGCACTGATTTGTATTCTTTTTGTTGTTGCACTAATTCGTAGTATCTAATGTTAACTGCGAGTTTTGTTCGCACTGCATTTTCACGTTCATCGCCAATTGGCGAGTCGATGCTTTTCCTCTCTAAAGTTCTACGCACTTTTATCACGATTAGCTTTTGTAGTGTTAATGCTGCACAAAAACTGGTTATGTATTAACTATTACTATTACTATTAATTTTTATTAAAGCACAGCCGTTTGTTATACACTATGCGTACGGTTCAAAAGTCCAAACAGAACGTTTTTATGTATAAGTTGAAATTTACGTACGTTCGTAGTCATAATAGGTATCTTACGAAAACAAAGTTCTATCGATTTTTTTCAGGTGTCAATTAAAGAATATTTACTATAAAACGACCTGATAAGATTTTGATGGGCATTGGCTCAGCAGTTTCTTTCTTCGGGCATATTCAAGGTCATTTATGTCACGCACAACGTTGTACTGAAGTTAAAAAGTTGTCAATCGAACCACATTAACATTTTTATTATACAGTAAAAGTCTCAATAAATTTAATAGGATATTTTAAAATTTAATAAAAAAAAATTGCAAGGATTCGATTTTTTTCAATTTTTGCGCATTGTTAAACGCTGACGCTGCCAAACATTTTGATTTTTTGATTGATTGTTTATTTTTAATTTTATAAACAATTTACGGCTAATTTTTTGTTAAGCATCGTTTTTCTCCTTCTTTAAAACAGTGCCATTGTGTTAAAAAGTAGTTTAAAAAATAAACCCTACGTACTTCACTAGCTATTAGTATGCACTTCAAGGAAAAATTTATTTTTTTGTTCTAGGAGCGACCGTTCGAGAGAAAAGTAACCGGTAACTTTTTAAAGGCGGATCACACAATAGCCGAATACGGAATCCTGTGGCCGCCATTTTGGAAAAATCATTTTTAACTTCCCAGTATATGGGAAGTTCTTGTAATCGCCTCGAAAATCGAAATTGAAACTTTCAAAATTTCTTCACGTTTTGAGGTCTATAGAGTATATATAAAGTGTTTTTAGAAAGGCAGATGTATGTGTGTGTGTACGTACGTACGTACGTACGTCTGTACGTTCGTGGACAGTTTTTTCTACGAGCATAACTCACGTAAACAATGTCGTATCGACTTTGTCAAGGTGTCAACCGAAGCTTTTTTCCAATGTTAAGAGCTGATTAGTTTTTGGATAACTTCGGTCGATGGGTTTGTTGTTTTGCCCGTTTGAAGGTCATTTCTGTCATGCGTTATATCTCGCGAATCCAACGTACGATTTCGTTGAACAAGGTATCAATTGACGCATATTAACATTTGTGTAATTTTATCAAGTTTCTAGAAAAATTCTTGGAGCCGTTTTTTAAATTTTTCAAAAAAGTGCAAAAAAGTGAGGTTTTTCTCGAAAACAATAAATTTTAAATCTTATTTTCAAGTCCAAGTAATCAATGTTTATATAATTTATATACACCAAACAGTTCTTTCAAAAATGGCTTCAAAATTTTTGTCTCATGATTACAAAAAACAAGCCGCGAAGTGCGACCCTTGAGGTCCACACGGTCAATTTCCCAGTAATATCTACATGAATATTAAAAATATTAAACTCAAAAGAAATTATGAAAATACTACTACTTTAAATAATAATAATGAGAGGTACTCATAAGCGTAATTGAAATGAGCTAATATCAATCATATCATCTACTGTAGCGTTCATTGATTACGTAAGGTTTTTGTTGGGTGGGGGGTGGATTGGTTTGATTGACTATTCACGCAGATAAATCGGAGGGGGTGGGCTATAAAGCCTTTTTTACGTTATTTGTTATTTTTTATATAGATGCTTGAAGGACAAAAGAGCGCTAGCAAAAATGAATGCATTCTTGTTATTGCGCTCACTGAAGAGGTTTCAAAATTGCCATGACTTCGGCATAATTGTGATTTTTCACGAGCCGTTTTTTAGGTTCTTTTTGGATCATGAAAAAAAATTTGACCAGTTTCTCTTCGAAAACTATTAGGAATGTATAAATTATATAAACATTTATTACTGAGCTGTGTAAATCAGGTTAAAAATTTATTTTTTATGAAAAAAACTCTAATTTTTCCCATCTGCCGTTTTTTCCATTTAATAGAAGTTAAATGGAAAAAGCAGCAGAAAGGATTTTTTTATGAAGTTTAAAACATAACAAAAAAGCTGACACACGTCGAATGACACCTCAATGATGCAAATATCATATATGGTACGTAAGATATAGTGAATGATAAAAAGGACCTTGAAAATCATGATGACTTTTAATGATTTTTTATTTTTAATTTCATTTTTTACGTAGTCATAAAAACTCTTTTGCTAGTTTTCTTCCAAACAATAATTTTACTATATAAATTTTATATTCATTAGTTACTGCGTGCTGCGATTCAGTTTAAAAACTTATTGTTTATGGAAAAAAACCTAATTTTTAGCACTTTTTTTAATAAATTAAAAAACAGTTTCAATGATTTTTTTAAAAATTCGATAAAATCACCCAAATGTTAATACGCGTCAATTGACACCTTAATTGCGCAAATCGTATGATTGGTTCCGGAGATATAACGCATAACATGGTTGACCTTCAAGGGGTGAAAACAGCAAACCCCCCCGACCGAAGTTTCCCAAAAACTAATCAGCTCTTAGGATTGCAAAGACGCTTCGATTGACACCTCAACAAAGTCGATACGACGTTATTAACGTGAGTTATGCTCGTAGAAAAAACTGTCCACGAACGCACGTACGTACGTACGTACATACACACACACATACATGCTTCTTTCTAAAAACACTTTATATATACTCTATAGACCTTAAAACGTAAAGAAATGTTAAAAATTTGAATTTAGATTTTCGAGGCGATTACAAGAACTTCCCATATACTGGGAAGTTAAAAATCAAAGAAAAAAAAATCATTAACAGTCATCATGATCTTCAAGGTCATTTCTGTCATGCGTTGTATCTCGCGAACCAAACATACGATTTGCATAGTTTAGGCGTCAATGGACATTTTTGTGAATCATTCGAATTTTTAACAAGCCGCAAGGTGCGACCCTTGAGGTCAACACGGTCAACTTCCCAGTAATATCTACATAAATATTAAAAATATTGATCACAAAAAATATTTGTGAAGGTAATACTACTTTAAATAGTAATAATGAGAGGTGCTCATAACAGTGCTTGATATTAGTTATTATCAACCATATCATCTACTGGAGCGTCTATTAATTACGTAAAGCTTTTGTTGGTTGGGGGGTGGATTGGTTTGATTTAATATTCACGCGGATCAATCGGAGGGGGCAGGCTGCAAAGCCTTTTTTACGTAATTTTTTATTTTTATATCGATGCTTGAAGAACAAAAGAGCGCTAGCAAAAATGAATGCGCATTTTGTTATTACGCCCACTGAAGATATTTTCTCGTGAGGTGGCCATTATGAATAGATTTGTTCGAAATTGCCATGATGATTTTCCATCAATGAGACTAACAGTTAATTCTTATTTTCAGTTGGTCTTGAAAAACATTGAATATGCAGTCAATAATAAATTTTATTGCATGCAAAAAGCCAAATGTTTTACACATAATGATGGAGGAAGTAATTGAAATCTTACGATAACTAAAGCCTTGACTAGCTCAAAAGCAAGTTTGATTGAAATTTTGTTGGTGTTCAAAATTGGAGCAGTTTTTTAATAAAATTAAAACAGTGTGAAAACTATTCAAATTCTGCTCAAATTATGTAAATATTATAAAACTTTGATTGACTTTATAAAAAAATCTTTAGAACAAAATATATAAACCCTTTTTACATGGTAACTTTGAATGTTTTTTTTTAATTTTTTTTTCAGAATGATGCAAAAAAAAATTTCTGATTTCTCTTCAAAAACTTATAGTAATGTAAACATTTTATAAACATTTATTATTGAGCTTTGTAAATCAGACTAAAAATTTATTTTTTATGTAAGAAATCCTAATCTTTCGCATTTTGTTTTATTAAATTAAAAAAAACGGCTGAAACGATTTTTCATAAAGTTGAAAAGAGTACAAAAATGTAAGTTCACATCGATTGACAGCTTAATGATGAAAATATCATATTTTGTTCGTGAGATGTATTGAATGATAAAAATGCCCTTGAAAATCATGATGACTTTTAATGATTTTAATTTTTAATTTAATTTGTTACTCCATCATGAACAAAACTTTTTTGGTTTTCCTTCGAAAACTACTTGGCGTATATAAATTTTACATACATTTATTACTGCGTTTTGCAAATCAGGTGGAAAACTTATTTTTTATGAAAAAAACTTAATTTTTAGCACTTTATTGAATAAATTAAAAAACTTTTCGAACGATAAAAATTTGATTGAATGACAAAAATATGAATACGCGTCGATTGACACCTTAACTATGCAAATCGTATGTTTGCTTCCGTAGATATAACGCATGGTAGAAATGACCTTCAAAGGGTCGAAACAAGAAATCCCCCTGACAGAAATATCTCAAAAACTAATCAGCTCTTAAAATTGCAAAGACGCTTCGATTGACACCTCAACAAAGTCAAAACAACGTTATGAACGTGAGTTATGCTCGTAGAGAAAACTGTCCACGTACGTACGTACACACACATCTCCCTTTCTAAAAACACTTTATATATACTCTATAGACCTTAAAACGTAAAGAAATGTTGAAAATTCAATTTTCGAGGCGATTACAAGAACTTCCCATATACTGGGAAGTTAATAATAATTATGAAAATAAAACTACTTTAAAAAATAATAATGAGAGGTATTCATAACGGTAATTGGAATGACTTAATATTAATAGTTTCATCTTTTGATCATCTCAATTGATTACGTAAGGCTTTTGGTGCATGGAGGATAGAATGGTTTGATTGAATATTCACGCGGATCAATCAAAGAAAGGACAGATTACAAAGCCTTTTCTACGTTATTTGTTATTTTCATATCGGTGCTTGCTGTGAAGACTATTCAAAATATGCTCAAACTATGCAAATATTAATAAACTTTGATTGACTTGAAAACGATGTTTTTAGAATAGGAGTAATCAGGTAATATCATTCAGATGAACACTTTTTACATGGTGACTTTGAATGAATTTTGATTTGTAATTTAATGTTCTTTATAATCAAAAAACTTTCATAAACATTTATTACTGTGTTGTGCAAATCATGTATAAAAAAAAATTTTATGAACAAAACCCCTAATTTTTCTCAATATTTTTGTATTAAATTAAAAAAACGGCTCCAACGATTGATAAAGTTAAAAACTTCCGAAAAACATAAATACGCGTCGATTGATACCTTCATGATGCAAATATTATATTTGGTTCGCAAGAGGGAATGACTTAAACGACCATGAAGGAAATGATGACGTTTAATCAATGATTTTTTATTTATAATTTAATGTTTGTAATCATGAGAAAAAGTTTTGCTGCTTTTTTTACAAAAACTGTTTGGAGTATATAAATTTTATAAACACTGATTACTTTATTTCGCAAGTTAGGTTGAAAATTTATTGTGTATGAAAAATACCTAATTTTTTTCACTTTATTCTAACAAATTTAAAAAACGGCAACAACAATCGTTTTAAAAATTCGATAGAATCGCAGAAATATTAATTCGCGTCGACTGATACCTTAGCGTTGCAAATTCTATGATTGATTTGCGAAATATAGCGCACGGCAGAAATGACCTTCAAAGGGACAAAACAACAAACCCTCCGACCGATGTGTCCAAAACCTAATCAGCTCTTAAGATTGCAAAGGCGTTTCGAGTGACACCTCAACAAAGTCAATGCGACTTTGTTTACGTGGGTTATGCTCATAGAAAATGTCTTTCCACAAACGTACATACGTACGTTCGCATGTACACACACGCATACATCTCTTTTTCTAAAAACTATTTGAATATACTCTAAGGACCTCAAAACTTGAAGATATGTTGAAAATTTCCATTTCGATTTTCGAAGCGATTACAAGAACTGCTCATATACTGGGAAGCTAACGAGACTTTAATTCCGTGAGTACCGGTTGTGAAATTATAATACTTTGTATGAGGTATCTTGCTTTACAATTGGTTATTGTATGAGGTCATCAAACGTGTTAAAGTATCTCCAATCAGAATCCATTCGATGACATTATTAACGTAACTGAAGCTTGAGCTTTAAATAAAAAATAAGTAAATAACCTCGTTTTCAATCAATTCAAAGCCTTTTATCTGTGTCGCAAGACAAGTCATACAAAAATATGTAACACCAATCATCAATTCATTATTACAGTAAATTGACAGTGCAGAAAACCTTCTGGCAATGTATTCTTCCCTTTCTACTCTTCCCAAATTTTATCGAACAAGTAATTGCACATCAACTAGATTGGGAGTTCATACATTACTATATGGAAAAGTGCACACTTTACTATATAGAAACATAAACGAGGAAACATCTCCGCAAGGACAACGATCGTTGACATCTTGACAAAAGGCAAAAAGTACTTTGTCACTTTGTAAAGTAAATCAATTGTCAATAAGCATCAAAGGTCGTGAACGACTTGAAAATGTTCTCCCCTTTTGATAATAAAAAGTAGTATCTAGTGCTTATCATTTGATTTGCAGAAAAATTGAAAAGTTTTCAAGTATGAATAGGCTCTATGATGATATCTAAGCTGACATGTAAGGTTGTCAAGCGGTCAAAAGATTACGAATATTCGGAAGCTTTTGCATGATTTCCTACAAAAATATGGCTTAAAAAGAAATTCCAAAGAACCATGCTTTATTTTTAGTGGGAGAAAATACTCAAATATTTGAAATTGCACTTTATATAAATAATACTTCAACAGTATAAACAATGCTTTTGCACAAAGTGAGTAACTACACACATGCTCATAGAAGCTATCCTTTACTTTATTTTTAAAGAGTTTTGAATACCTTTAATACATTCTTTAAGTTCAATAAAATTCCGATTGCTAGATACTATTGCGTTGCTGAGGAAAGTTTTCCCATTATTTATTCATATTAAAAACTCAAATACTTTTTTCAAATTAAAATCTCTTCAAACTAAATTATATATTATTTGATTTGTTACATTCAAGCTAGGAGAAATAAGCAATGCAGTGATCTTAGAATTATAAATGAAAATGTATTAATTAAATGACAAGCGCTGTAAAAATTGTGATGTGTAAGTGAAAAACATAACCAGGGAGCCAAATCGCCATAAGTACGTACATGTGTACTAGCTTGATTATGCCGAAATTAGCTAGGGTACAGTCTTCGATTCGAGTGGCGTTTTTCAAGAGAGCTGACTGATGAGTGTATAATCTGAATAACGACACGGTTACAAAAACCACCTATTTTTCCTTCATTGAGGAATCATGAGTAATTTTTGAAGGTCTCTCATTGAGAAGTAGAAGATTAGACAACATCATTTTTCAGTTAATGAAAAGTTCTTGTAATCGCTTTGAAAATTCGAATTAAAATTTTCAGCATACCTTTACGTTTGAAGAGCTAGTGTTTTTGGATAGAACTATGGTTTTGTATTTATGTACGTAGTTACGTGCGTGATAATTTATTTCAACGCCAATAACTCTCGGAAAAAAATGTATTGACTTTGTTGGGATACTATTTGCAGCGTATTTGCAATGACACGCGTTGATTAGATTTTGGTAAATTTTGAATGGATGTTTTTTCGTTATAACACATCCATAGAAATTTCTGTCATGCATCTATCTCCGAAAAGAAACGTTGGATTTATGTACCTTATGTGTCATTCGATCCATAATAATATTTACAGGTTTTGTTGAATATTTGCTTAAATCGACTAAGCCTTTTGTAATGTGACAAAAAAGTGCAAAAGATGAGTTAAGTTTAAATAAATTTCATCTGATTTGCATCTTAAGCAATCGGTAATTTTATATAAAAAAAAAGAAACAAGCCAAGAGGTGCGAACCTTGAGGTTCACATGGTCAACTTCCCAGTAATATCTACATAAATATTAAAAATATTAAATACAATTATGAAAATAATACCACTTTAAATATTAATAATTAGAGGTACTCATTAATCGTATCATCTACGCGAGCGTAGTGCTTTTGGTGGATGTGGGGGTGGATTGGTTTGATTGAATATTCACGCCGATCAGATGGGGGGGGGGGGAAGCAGGTTAAAAGCCTTTTCTGCGTTATTTATTATTTTCATGTCGATGCTTGAAGAAAAAAAGGACGCTAGCAAAAATGAATGCAGTTTTTGTTATTACGCCCACTGAAGAGATTTTGGCGCTTGGTGGCTATTTTAAATAGCTTTGTTCAAAATTGCCATGACTTCGGCATAATCATTGAATATGTATTTTTTCACGATTTTACGAAAATCAGGCTATTACTTATTTCTTATTTTCAGTTGGTCTTGAAAAACATTAAATGTGCAGTCAATAATCGGTTTAATTGCATGTCAAAACTAAATAGCCTTACGAATGATGATGGAGGAAGTAATTGAAATCTTACGAACACTAAAGAACAAAACTACTGAAAACTGCAATTTTTTATTTGATAAAAGCTTTTTAAAGTATATGATCTTGCAAAGTTTTGACTACAAAACATTTTACCATTCAAAGCGTTCATTACAACAAATGTAAATTTGAAATGTTTTTGGTTTTCAAAATTTAAGCAGTTTTTTTATTAAAATTAAAACATGGTACTGTAAAAACTATTAAAAATCTGCTCAAATTATACAAATATTAATAAACTTTGATTGATTCAACTACTAAGAATATGAGTAGTCAGGTAATATCATTCGTATGAACCCCTTTTTCATTGTGACTTTGAATTATTATTTTTAATAATTTTTTTTTGTAATCATGGAGAAAGGGTTTGTTGGTTTCTTTTCAAAAACTGAGAAGATAATATAAATTTTATAAACATTTATTTCTATGTTGTGCAAATCCAGTTTAAAATTAATATTTTTTACAAAAAAACCTTAGTTTTTTGCAATTTTTTTCAACATTAGAAAACGGCTCCATCGATTTTTTAAAAACATGAAAACATCATGAAAATGTTAAGACGCGACGATTGACATCTCAGTGATGCAAATAATATTTTTGGTGAGCGAGATATAGAAAATCACATGAATGACCCTGAAGGTCATGATGACTTAATGATTTTTATTTTTAATTCAATTTTTTCATAATCATTACAATGAATTTTGGCGGTTGTTTTCAAGCACAATTTAGAGTATATAAGTTTTATAAACATTGATCACTGAACTTTGCAAATCAGCCTAAAAATTTATTGTTTTTGAAAAAACCTTAACCCTTTATACCACCGTGTGACATTACTGTAACATTCCGAAAAATTCCTTACAAATTCCAAACATTACATTTTATTCCATTTTAAGTCACTGTAACACGACGGTAACCCACCACTTTATGGATTATTCATGCAGTTCTTGTAAACTGTATGGCGTTACGTGTATTAATATTCGTGCTGAATTCACCTTGCACCACTTTGTGGAATTTGTTCGTGGGTGAAGTTGATAAAATACGAAAAAAATACAAAAACGAAACAAAATTTGTGAAAAGTGTGGCGTTGCATTATACTACAATAAACTTAACAATTCTTTTTAAGCGTTCCCTACATCGTACAGCAACAATTTAAGACAGTGTGACACATCTGTCACACACGCTTTTTGTGCATTTTTCTCATTTCTTAGTAAAAAAAAATTCAAAACTAAAAAATACGTATACTTTTATTTATTCAAACCTACCACAAAACAAACTATTCGATAAAATATATGCAGTTGAGGTATAAAGGGTTAATTTTTGCATATAAAATAAATAAATTAAAAAACGCCTCCTACAATTTTTTTAAAAATTAAATTGAATCACACAAATGTCAATTTGCGTCGATTGGCCTCTTGATGATGTAAATCGCATGTTTGGTTCATGAGATATAGCGCATGACAGCAATGACCTTCAAGGGGTCAAAACAGCAACCGAAGTTTCCCAAATACTAATCGGCTCTGAAGATTGCAACCGAGACAAAATTTATAAAACTTTGTTTACGTGAGTTTTGCTCGTAGGAAAACTGTCCGCGAAAGCACGTACGTACATACATACACACACATACTTCTTTGTAAAAACACTTAAAATATACTCTAAAGACCTCAAAACATAAAGATATGTTGAAAATTTCAATTTCGATTTTCGAGGCGATTACAAGAACTTCTCATATACTTATAAGTTAAAAAATAAAATAAAAAAATAAACCATTAAAAGTTACTATAGTTAAGTGGTTGACAGGAATGCTTAAAATGAAAAAAAACCGCGAGGTGCGACCCTTGAGATTCACACGGCCAACTTCCCAGTAATATTTACATAAACATAAAAAATACTAGACACAATAATAATTATGAAAATACTACTACTTTAAATAATAATGAGATGTACTTATAACAGTAACTGGAATGACTTAACATTATTCTATGGGAGCGTACATTGATTAGGCAAGGATTTTGGTGTTGACTGAATATCCACGCGGATCAAGGGGGACGGGATAAAAAACATTTTCTATGTTATTTGTTAATTTCATATCGATGTTTGAAGCGCGAAAGAGCGCTAGCAAAAATGAATGCAGTTTTTGTTATTACGCCCACTGAAGAGGTTTTGTCGCATGTTGCCCAATTTTAATAGTTTCGTTCAATATTGCCATCGCTTCGTCATAATCACTGAATTTGTAGTTTTTCACGATTTTACATCCATGAAACTAATAATTATTACTTATTTTCAGTTGGTCTTGAAAAACACTGAATATGCAGTCAATAATCGGTTTATTTGCACTAAAAAGTAAAATGTATCACAAATGATGATGGAGGAAGCAATTGAAATCTTCCGAACACTTAAGAACAAAACTACTAAAAATTACAATTTTTTAGTTGATGAAAGCTTTTTAAAGCATATGATCTTGCATAGTATTGACTATAAAACATTTTACCATTCACCACATATGCAAATTTTACTGATTTTTTACTTTGGTTTTTATAATTTGAACAGTTTTTTGACTAAACTTAAAACACTGGGAAAACTATTGGAACTCAAGGACTCAAGAACATCCCATAAGTTAATAATTTCTATCAAATTGTAAATTGTAGCAATCAATGCTTTGGAATATCGGATGAGTTTCTTATTACCCAAAAATCATTGTCTTATATGATCGCAGTACATTTTCATACCAAAACAATAAGCAATTAATACTTTTAATGAATCATTGGTTGATTCGAATAATATTACCTAATTTCACTCGCTCTTATGTCACAGTTGTAATGTCGATCAATGCGTGTTAGCTTTCATATCAATGAAATTATGCAGTCAATCAGACTGAATTTCATTTTAAATTCACTTTGTTGTACTTTCATATGGAATTAAAAAAAATGTAATCAATTTATTTAAAACAAGCCGCGAGGTGCGACTCTTGAGGTCCACACGGTCAACTTCCCTGTAATATCTACATAAACATTAAAAAAATTAAACACAATAATAGTTTTGAAAATAATATTACTTTGAATAATAATAATGATAGTACTCGTAACAGTAAATGTAATCATATCATCTACGGGAGCGTCCATTGATTACATAAGGTTTTTGGTGAATGGGGGTCGATTCATTTGATTGATTCACGCGGATGAATCGGTGGGGGCCTTTTCTACGTTATTTGTCGATGAAATCAGTTTTTGTTATTACGCCCACTGAAGAGATTTTGTAACCATTTTGAATGGTTACGTTCAAAATTGCCATCATTCCGGCATAATCACTGAATTTATATCTTTTCACGATTTTGCGTAAATGAGATTGATAATTATTTCTTATTTTCTGTTGGTCAAATATAGGTTCAATTGCGTGTAAAAAGTAAAAAGGAAGTGATTGAAATCTTACGATTACTAAAGAATAAGTCTACTAGAAACTACAATTTTTTATTTGATGAAAGCTTTCTATAGTATATGATCTTGCAAAGTATTGATTACAAGACATTTCACCATTCCAAGCATTGATTACCACAAATGCAAATTTGATTGAAATTTTTCTGATTTTCAAAATTTAAGCAGTTTTTTATTAAAATTAAAACACTGTTCAAAGTATTAAAAATCTGCTCAAATTATGCGAATATTATAACACTTTGATTGAATTTACAACAACATTTTTAGAATAAAAGATATTGAGTAATATCATTCGTATGAACCCTCTTTAAATGGTAACTTTGAATGATTTTCATTTTTAATTTAGGTTTTTTTCTTAATCATGGAAAAAAGTTTTGCTGTTATCTCTTCAAAAACTGATAAAAATGTCTAAATGTTATAAACTGGTATTACTGTGCTGTGCAAAACAGGTAAAAAAAATATTTTTTATGAAAAAATCCCAATTTTTCGCATTTTCTTTTATTAAATTAAAAAAACGGCTGTAACAATTTTTTTATATTGTTAATCACATCACGAAAATGTTACTGCACGTCTATTGACACCTTAATTATGGAAGTATTAAATCTGTTTCAGGAGATATAGTGAATGACAAAAATGACCTTGAAAGTCATAATGACTGTTAATGATTTTTTATTTTTTATTTAATATTTGTTGTGATCATGACAAAAAGTTTTGATGAAGTTCTTACAAACACTGTTTGGAGTATATAAATTTGATAAACATTGTTCACAACGTTTCGCAAATCAAGTTAAAAATTTATTTTTTATGAAAAAAACCTAATTTTTTGCACTTTTTTTCCTTAAATTAAAAAAACGGCTCCAACACCTTTTTTTTCAAATTTTATAGTTTCACGCAAATGTTAATACACGTCAATTGACACCTAACGATGCAAATCGTATGTTTGGTTTGCGAGATATAACGCATGACAGAAATGACCTTCAAAGGGGCGAAACAACAAACCCCTCTGACCGAAGTGTCCCAAAAACTAATTAGCTCTTAAGATTGCAAAGACGCTTCGAGTGACACCTCAACGAAGTCGATACCACTTTGTTTACGTGAGTTATGCTCGTAGAAAAAACTGTCCAGGAACGTACATACGTACGTACATATACACACACACATGCATCTACCTTTCTAAAAACACTTAATGTATACTCTATGGATCTCAAAACGTAATGAAATGTTGAAAATTTCAATTTCGATTTTCGAGGCGATTACAAGAACTTCCCATATACTGGGAAGTTAAAAAATATTAAATCTTACAAACGATAATACGCCTTGATCAAAACCATAACCACATAACGTTAAATTAAATACTTTGATCTTGTGTTTTTAAAGCCATGGATCCTTTTAAACGAGTGAAATATAAATAAATTAAATGAATTGCGTATTTTTTGCCTCTAAATGCTTCCATATTTCATGGCATTTGGTGTTTCCAAGTCAGTTTTGGCATATGATCACCACGACTGCATTTTAGGAACGGCGGAAAGTTTAACCCTAAAGTTATCGCTGGTGACTTTAATGCACGGGCAGTGGAATGGGGTAGTAAATTGACAAATTCTAGGGGGCAAGTCTTTTAGAATCTTTTACGCAAATGGATCTGGTGCTTGCCAACGTGGGTGGAGTCAACACATTCCGCAAAAGGGGAACCGGCTCAATAATTGGTTTGACCTTTGTGAGTCCCGTACTGGCAAAGAACATGGACTGGTACGTTAGCGAAAAATACACCCAAAGCAACCACCAGGCAATATTCTTAAGGCTGGATTGTGGAGCTAACAAAGGTCAAACTTTTCGACGAAATCTGTGAATGGGATGGTCGACGAGGACTTTCGATCAGGATGCGTTTGTTGCAACAATGAACGCAATTGTATCGTTAGGGGAACAGCTACCGAAAAAGCCTCGCAAGTGGTAGCACATTTGACACGGGCATGTGACACGGGCATGTGACACGGCGATGCCGAGAAGAAGATGCATTCCAGGTAGGAAGCAAATTATTGGTGGAGTACTGAAATCGCAGAGCTGAGAGCTGAGTGCCTCAAGACCAGGAGACGATACTAACGAGAGGAAGGCTTGATCACGAAGAATGGGAACAGTCGTTTAGGGAGCTACGAAGCAGACTTAAATACGCCATAAAAAAGAACGAAAGGGAATTCTTCAAGCAACTTTTCGAAGAAGCGGATGTGAACCCTTGGGGTGGTGCATATATAGCAGTGATGACGTAGCTGAGAAGGCTATAAGTCACCACAAATCCCATGGCAAAAAATGCTTGGGAACATCGTGCAGGTACTCTTCCTCAACGGGAGAGCACGCAAATGCTATCAGATCTCCCAGTGTACCCGACATCCATTCCACCGGCAACTGGAGAGGAACTGATCACAGCGTGCAGTAGGTTGGAGGACAACAAGGCACCAGGCCCGAACGGTATCCCTATCAAAGCGCTGAAAGTAGCGGTTAAGACAAGGCCGGACGTATTTGCCAGCACATTTGATGCGTGCATGCTTGAAGGAACATTTCCTACCATCTGGAAGATGCAGAAACTGGTTTTGTTATCGAAATCAAACAAACCACCAGGAGAACCTTCGTCGTATCGCCCCATCTGCCTTTTGAATACAACAGGTAAGATGCTGGAGCGTATCATATATAACAGGCTGGCTCTCATTATTGAAGACCGAGGTGGTATATTCAACTATTAGTATGGTTTTCGTAGAGCACGCTCAACAGTTGACGCTATCAACTCGGTGATATGATTGGCAAAGAATGCCATGACGTCCAAGAAATGTTGCGCTATAGTAACTCTTTACGTGAAAAACGCATTTAACTCGGCAAACTGCAAGAACATAAACGCGTCCTTGATTAATCTAGGAGTCCCTAACTATTTGGCAAAGTTGGCAAGGCGATATATATCGGAATGAACGCTTCTCTATGAAACGGACGAAGGGGTTAGACAATACACCGTGACCGCGGGTGTCCCGCAAGGCTCTGTGGTTGGTCCCCTTTTGTGGAATGTGATTGGTTATTGGGATCGTGGATGATATACCTGTGGTAGTAGCTGATAAACATCTAGGAGATGTAGAAGTGAAGCTATCAGTGCTATAAAGTCGTGGCTGCAAACGTGCGGACTCAAATTGGCGGAACAAAAAGCGGATTAACAGACGCAAAAACAATATCCTCAGCGTCCGGGTGTGGAGGCATATCATCAACTCTCAACCCTTCATAAGGTACGTCAGAGTTTTGATTGATTCGAAGCATAGCTTCAAGGCCCACATCGATTATACAAGCTCCAAGGCTAGGCAGGCGACCGCAGCTTTGACAAGCATGATGCCATTACAATAACTTCCCACTGGGAACTGGGTAGTTAATAAGAAATGATTATTAGTGTTCGAAGGTAAAATAGTGTAATAGTACAAATACAATGAAAGTCAATTCTTTTCAAAACTATATGCTTTGAAAAGCTTCAATCATCTAAAAAATTGTAGCTTTTAGTAGTTTATTAGTATAGTTTTTAAGGGTTCTTAAAATTTCAACTACTTCTTTGCCCATTTTTTTGTATTATTTACTATTCTCAACATACAATTAAACAGCGATTATATACTTCATATTCAATATTTCGAAAATCAATTGCAAAATAAGATACCTTGCAGCCATTGAAATCTTGCAGGGATCTATTCAAAATGGTCACAATGCGACAAAATCTCTTCAGTCGGCGTAATAAGAAAACCAGATAAAAAATATAAATGTGATTTTTTAAAAAGTATTTTTTAGCAAGCATCATATTTGTATAAGTTCATTTTCTGGCCCATAATGTTCAGCCAATCGAACGTGTCGTATACAAGACAGATCGAAACAGACATCCTTTCATAAGAATTCCATTTAGTCCCGCATGACAAACTTCATCAATAAATATGTCAATAAATTGTGAAATCAGACTTTAAAATTTCCGTTTCAGTTCAGTCGGAGGCCTTTTTTGCATCTTCTTCTGTAGTTTGTAGCATATGCGTGAATATGGTTTTAAAATTTATTTGGTAGAAGTAATTTGATGCTGATTTTCAGAAAGTGATTGCTCGCACCCTTTGCAATGGTGAATTGCATTACCTGTTGTAAAGTAAAGTTGCCAGGCTAGGGTTGATTATGTTTACAAATACAACACTGCTCCTGAAAAAAATATCAATGAATTGATTCAATTTATGGATCCAAAATTGACATTGTATTAAAGTTCAATGTCAATTTTGGTTTATGTTTTACGAAATTTCGAATATTTCTCAAAATGCTGGTTCTATTAAGATGTTAGCCTGTATTAAGCCAACCCTAGCAAAAGAAACCCAATGCTCAATGAGGTGTGCGACTGTAAACTCCGATTCGATGTAATCGATTTTCGATGGAGGGTCTTGACAAACTACTTCGAATTGGCGGCCAAGAATAATGCCGACAATGGAAATGTCAGGATGAGCATAAATCCCGCAATTAATGGTCCAAATTCACGTGGACATGCACTCCTCCTGGAAATGATTGAAATCCATTAGCATATTATTGCTGTGAGTCACAGAAGCAAATCGCTTTTAACCGAAACAGGATGAGTACAAGGTAGCTCTGTTAGTGCATTGGTAACAAGTTCTTTACAGTGTCCAGCATTGTTATTTATGAGGACGTATGGTATACTTTGTTAAGCATCGTAGGAGGTCTTGCTTTGGGTATTTTCAAGGAGTTGTATCAACATAACGAATAATTCTTAACTCGATTCATTCAATATATAATAATTCAATAAAAAACATACTTGATGATAGTGTAGAAATATATTTAGCAGTTTTTATAGTTCGTGAGATACGTTTTGGTTTTTCCGAAAATACAAAAATACGGATGCGGTTCCTGTTCATGGATTTGATAAAAAACATTCTGCTGACCTTGCAGTGTTATAGTGCGCGAGATACCTTTCGGTTTTCCGAAAATACAAAAATACTGATGCGGTTCCTGTTCATTGATTTGATAAAAAAAATTCTGCTGACCTTGCAGTGTTAAGATGAACATGTATGATTGAAATCTTTGTTACGGATTATTGCAAAGTTACTGAGATTTGGTATGCTTTTAATTGATTTTTCACAAACTTGGTGGAGACAGACGTTTGTGCAGTAGGTGTTACTTGCGTGCAACATGCCTAAGGTAAATAAGAAAAGTTTAGAAATTTCAATGTATATACAAAGTAATAAAAGCTACACGGAAGTGTTATTACAACAAACTCATACAAACTGTATGACTATATTGTCAAGTGAATGATCAGTAAATCTTACAAGTTTAAAATAGGTTAATAGGGAAAAAGAACAACTCTAGATTGTGAAAATAGTCTTATCTCGATATTTTCTATTTAATTGGCAAGAGAAATATGGAATAATAGACTCGTTTGTGATATTTGTTAAGACATGTGTACGAAAGTTATAACTAACCTAATGATATTATCAATCGTCAAAGTTTTCGCTTTCAAAGTGGAGAGTTTTGGATTCGCTTATAGTGAGGAGCAGTTTGTTTTGATAGGAAGCACTGGATATGTGAAAATTTATAATTATTTTAGCTATTCTAGGTTTTCCTAAAGAAATTTGAGCAGTATAATGCAGGGTTAAAGTGGAATGGTAGAAGATGAACACATTAGCAAAAAGCCTAAAGATTTGCATGCCCACATTCTCAGACTCAGTCAATATAATTCTATGCTTAGCATATACTATTGAAGTAGTATAATTGCGTATTTTTATTTCCAATAGCGCCCATAAGTGTCCACTGAGGTTCAAATCTGGTGATTGTGGAGGCGTGTGTAACTGTTTGGGGGTCTTATACACTAACCAAGAGTGTACAATTTCCGCAGTGTGCTTGGGTAGTTATTATGTTAAAAATATAAAAAATTGTAGTCCCAATTTGTCAGCAATGGATTGCATATTACGTTTTAAAATATTAAAATATATATGTTTATCCATCGTTGTCTCCACAAACTCCAGGTTGCCCGTACCATTGACTGTCATGCAACCCCAAACCATCACTCCACCACCTCCATGTTTTACCGTTGGGTAAAGATTGCTCTTATTGTATGCTTCTCCTCGCTTACGCCATATTAATTTGCGTCCCTTTATTGGGACCGAAAATTATATTATTAAATCATATTCATATACACATCATCACATCATATTATATTATTATTATATTATTAAATACAGAACTTCGATTCATCGGAGAATAGCACGTTATTCCAGAATTCTTTAGGCATATTTAAGTATTTCTTTGCGAAAGTTATGCGTTTTTTTGATTGATTACAGAAATAAGCCGTTTCTTTCGTGCTACTCTAGCATGAAAACCAGACCGTCCCAAAATTCGCCGTGCAGTAACGACAGAAATACTTTTGGTAAATCTTTCCTAAACATCATTTGCAATTTGCAATGCAGTCAAACGTGGTTTTCACGGGACGTCAGCTTCAATGTGCGACCAGAACGAGGATTTTAAGTGATAATTCCGGTAGTTTTAAATTTTTTCATTAGGGTATAGACTGAGCAGTGTGATCTTCCAACTAATTGTCCAATTTCTCGGTTTGTATTCCCTTCCTTCCAGAGCTTAATGATGATTTCCCTCTCGCCGACACTTATTTCTTTCCTTTTAAGCTCCATTATAATTTTTTTAGCTTGTTTTACAAAAAAAAACAAGCGAATTGATTGTAGCTATCTGACCAATTAATATATCAATAAAATGCAATCAAAATTTTAAGCAAATTACCCTCTGCACGCTCGCAAGATCGCAACAATAATGGCCGCTTGTAGAGTTTTGATCGTTTGTTATGTTACACTGAAGAAAAAAACTACTGTTATCTCGGCTGTTTTGCGAACACGTGCAAAGAAATTTGGCGTCGACACTGTGCATTGAATATTTCATCAGAAAAATAAAAACTGAGTTTGTTTATTTGTTGACGTTTCGGAAAATATTCTAAAAAACATTTTTTTATTGGTTTCTTGTAGACTCTGGGTGTATATTACCACACCAGCTTTCGGTATAGGTTAAGATTATGGTCCCAATCTCTGAAGATGGAAGAAATTGGTAGAGTAGGCATCACATACTCGAGAATCTTCGGAAAGATCGCAAAAACCATAGGAAAAGCGGATATTAAAGCGATACCCACGAGTCATATGTTTAAGCTGGGGTCCAGACTTGGTAGCCAAAAGGACGAAAAACAAAAGGAAGAGAAAAGTGGCATTTACAAAATAACGTGCCCAGTATGCCAAAAAAACTACGTTGGCCAAACGCAACGACCCACACAAACCAGGTACAACGAGCATGTCAAAGAAAGGGAGAGATTCAGGTCAACAAAAATGTCCAGTGAAGCAGCGAAATCAGCCGTGGCCAAACACATGTAGTCCAGTCAATTGGAAGTTTGACCGTGCATTTTGGGTAGGCAGAATTTTTTTTAATGCAATACGTGAGCAATGGTATAGATAGCTTAAGTTCAAGTTTCTGGGGTCGCAGCTCTTGTCCTTCGGGCTCCATCTTCAAAACAAAAGAAGTTGGGGCGCCCTCATATCTCCCAAACCATGGTTCCCACAAGAAAGTTGTGGATGGCAAACTTGCGTAGAATAAAATGTTTAGCAAGTCGTTGATACATCACTTTTACGTTGGGTCAATAATAAAAAAGTTACAAGCCAAAAACCACACACAAAAAGGGGGGAACATCTTTCGAGCGCCACAACTTTTTTAATTTCACGTTTAACGCGAAAAATCGTTTGCGGTATTGATTGTTGCAATCACTGCACATTAACGGGAGTTATTCCATCCCAAAAGGGAGAAAGTCGCGTGAAAACCCCGTTTTTAGGCCAAATAATTGGCTTTTGATAGCAAACCCCCGTTGCGAAACTCGGGAAGCATTTTGGTAGGCAAGCAAATTTTTGATGCAATGTGTGGTATGCCTTACTGGCAGCTTAAATCCAAGTTTCTGGGGTCACAGCCCCAAACCTCTGGGCTCCATCTTGAAAACAAACAAAAAGTGGGGCACCCCTATATCTCCGGAACCATGGCCCCCACAAGAAAGTTGTGTATGGCAAACTTGCGAAGAATTTAATTTTTAGCAAGTCATCCATACATCACTTTCACATGGCATCAATAACTAAAAAGTTATAGGCCTAAAACGACATCCAAAAAGGGGGGGAAATCTTTCGAGCGCCACAAAGCCATTGTTTTCACTTTAACCCCAAAACACATAGAGAATAACTTTAACGCAATTTTGTCGCAAGTCGTTTGCGGTATTGATCGTTTTGATCGCTGTACACTGGCGAGCTATTGCATCCCAAAGGGGGAAAACTCACGTGAAAAACGCATTTTTAGAACAAGTCTTAGGAAAAAACCATTCTAACACCTGTTTATCTGGTCCTAAGATGCTTTTTTCCTAAGACTCGTCCCCCTTCGAGACACAATACCACCCGCCATGGTACAGTGATAGAAACAAGCAATACCGCAAACGTTTGGTGATAAAATTACCTAAAAGTTATTTTCGGACGAATTTCACCGTAATAGGGGAAACCAAGAAGTTGTGGCGCGCGAAAAATGATCCCCCCTTTTCAACGTCATTTTTGACGTGTAACTCTTTTAATATTGACATCACGTGAAAATGATGTATCCACAACTTACTGCAAATTTAATTTTACACAAGTTTGTCATATTAAGCTTTTTTGTGGGGGCAGTGGTTTCCAAGATATGGGGCCGCCCCACTTTTTTTTTGTTCTCAAGATGGCGCCAAGGGGATTGGAGCTGCGACCCCAGCAATTTAAATTTAAGCTCACATAAAGGCATACTACTCATTGCAATTAAAAAATTTCTGCCCACTAAATTGCTCCGTGAGTTTTGCGATGGGGGGTTTGCCATCGGAATCCGATTATTTGGCCTAAAAATGCGATTTTCACGTGAGTTTTCCCCCTTTGGGATGCAATAGCTCCCGCAAGTGTACAGCGATCAAAACGATCAATACCGCAAACGACTTGCGACAAAATTGCGTTAAAGTTATTCTCTATGTGTTTTGGGGTTAAGTTTTTGGATGTCGTTTTAGGCCTATAACTTTTTAGTTATTGATGCCATGTGAAAGTGATGTATGGATGACTTGCTAAAAATTAAATTCTTCGCAAGTTTGCCATTCACAACTTTCTTGTGGGGGCCATGGTTCCGGAGATATAGGGGTGCCCCACTTTTTGTTTTGTTTTCAAGATGGAGCCCAGAGGTTTGGGGCTGCGACCCCAGAAACTTGGATTTAAGCTGCCAGTAAGGCATACCACACATTGCATCAAAAATTTGCTTGCCTACCAAAATGCTTCCCGAGTTTCGCAACGGGGGTTTGCTATCAAAAGCCGATTATTTGGCCTTAAAACGGGGTTTTCACGCGACTTTCTCCCTTTTGGGATGGAATAACTCCCGTTAATGTGCAGTGATTGCAACAATCAATACCGCAAACGATTTGTGACAAAATTATCTTGGAATAGTATTTCAATGTGTTTCGCGTTAAACGTGAAATTAAAAAAGTTGTGGCGCCCGAAAGATGTTCCCCCCTTTTTGTGTGTGGTTTTTGGCTTGCAACTTTTTTATTATTGACCCAACGTAAAAGTGATGTATTAACGACTTGCTAAACATTTTATTCTACGCAAGTTTGCCATCCACAACTTTCTTGTGGAAATCATGGTTTGGGAGATATGAGGGCGCCCCAACTTCTTTTGTTTTGAAGATGGAGCCCAAAGGACAAAAGCTGCGACCCCAGAAACTTGAACTTAAGCTATCTATACCATTGCCCACGTATTGCATTAAAAAAAATTCTGCCTACCCAAAATGCACGGTTTACCACAAAATTCGGACGCTTTGACTGTACTAATGGTTATAAACAACCATACGATCGCATGGGATGACCTTGAAGTGGTACAGCAGGTAAAGGACTACCGAAAATTGGATGTTTATGAGAGTCTATGGATTATTAGACAACCCAAAAACCTGAGACTCAATGAAGACGCAGGCAACGGGTATTCAAAACTGTTAGATCCAATTAAGTAAAACTGGGTGATAGATATGTGTATGAGTGGCTAAACGTTGAGGGTTTATAAATAAGGCAAAAAATGTATACCATAGTAAAATAGCACTGAAGAAGAGGGAACTCTCACCCTTGTATATATGTTATTATAATATAAAATATTTGCGTTTGGAAAAGTTTTACTTAAAATAAATTATTGAAATGGCGCAAAAACACCGAGAAAACGAAGTTACGCTGGTGCTTGCAGAGAAAATGTTCCCTGCAATATTCTTCAAAGTCGCCGAAAAGTTGAGTGCGCAATTTTTGTCTGGTTTGGAGCCACTATGAAAAAAAGTATGCTTTTGAAAGTGCGGGCAAGTATCGATGTTTCCCAAACCAAAAATTAGGTGCATCAATGTACTATTACTTAATTTATTAGCTATTGACGAATTGAACTTTGGGTCACTAAGATTCGCACGATAGTTGAAATCGCGGCGATAAGCCGATAATGCTCTTCAGTACTATTTGAAGAAGCGTTTAAATAATTTTATTCCCTACTATCAAGACCACAGATTTATTTCATTGAGAAGGTATATGACATAGAAGTGAAGAAACCACTCAACTCCCAAGACGATTTATACTTTGTTGAATTCACACTATTATCCCTAAGCATATACAATGAGAAACTCGCAAACTTAAGGGGTTACATAGGTCTTGTATTTTCAAAAAATCGATCAAATTTCAACTATTATGAGAGTATAAGACTTGAAGAGTATTCACACAAAATTTCAAGTAAATTCGAGCAGTATTACCGGAGTTATAGGAATTTGAATACCGCGTGGGCGGTACGTGCGCTCTGCCTTACCTAGCGTATTATACGCAAAATCAGTTCCTTTCTTTTTCATCAAGCACCACATCAAAAGGATGCTCTGAACATCGCCAATGAGGCGTACGGATTATTGTATGTACCTGGAATCGACGACTCGCTTAAAAAATAACTTTAATTCATTAAATCGTGGTAAAAAAAACTTTAAACGCGTTTTTCTCGAAACCTTGTTTTTCCGTGCGGTAGACACGATTTGTCGAGAATGAATCGACCGATTTTGCTGGAACTTTACACAGTTCCTCTTTATAGTATTGACTCGTTCTCGATTGCAGTGATTTTCATTCGATCGACTCGTTTTTGTTTTATACAAAAAGAATATTTTGAAAACGATGAAAATCGGGAAAATGCTAAAAAAATATGAGATTAAAATTCATTCAAATCCATTTTAAATCTTTAAATTTCTTTTTTTTCAATTCCATCGTTCTAGCATGAGGCAAGGGTAGAAACTATAAGAATTTTTTTGAATTTTTGATTGAACCTGCACAGAAATATTCTGCCTACCGCAAAAAAAGGTTGGACGAAGAAAACTGCAAGAAACTTGACAATTTTCAATGGTTTTAGCTGATTTTTTTCAACTTCTTGAAATGCTAAAACGTGTAATGTGTGTAAGTTTTAAATAAAATTGATTTTTTGTTTTAAAATACAATTTTTGGAAAGATTTGTTCTTTTTTTCTTTCAAGACCTACGTAACCCCTTAATTCAACGATACTTTCGAAATTTGTTTGCACCCTCTTTCGCCAAACTTGCTTATCTTGACTTCATAACCGACTTGAAACTTACTAGAGATGCATTACAGTACGCAATAGATATAGTTTTGCTTTCAAAAAGAACCTTGAGTAAGATTGAGGATAACTGTGCACAAACGACAAGGAAATGTTAAGAAAAAATTTGGCTCTGAACATTGTGCAAAATTCCTTTTTTGATTTTGAGAAAGATCAAATTGCCAAACTAAGACATCACTAGCCAATCAAAGCAGCAAATCATTCTAGAAGAATATACCCACGACGGTATTGAGTATTGGTTACGTTTGTTATGAGTTATCCCAAGTATTAAAACGTCTTCCAACATTCCTCCTTTCTCCAATATTGACTTGCCCTATATCCAAGGGATCTTTGCTATGTCTGGTTATTGTGTAACACCTTACTCTGAGGAAGAATTGGAATTTCAAATGTGAAAATATATATAAAGTAGTAAACTTATCAATAATATTACTAAAGAATGTACTTGGAAAGTGCATACGTTTTCGCAAACCTTCAAAAATTGAGAGTCAGCATATTGTAACAAAACTAACAGCCACCGAATTCCACTCATCGAAGTAATCTAACATAATTTAATTCAAGTAAAAGATTTAAAAGTGCGTGGCTGCCGGCAAATTTAAAAGATTTATTTCATCAGCTGTTGAAATGCGACAATAAAAAGAATAAGAATAAATCACAAGTTCATTATTTATTTTTTTCTGTTGCAGTAAAACTCAAAAACTGACAGAATAGAGTAAATATTATTTCTACAGCTGCTGAATGAACAACATATACATTAATCATTATTAATCAACTATATTGAACCTGGAGAAAGTCAGACGAATTTTGTCGTTATTATCGTTCTAATTTGCATTGATATTACTTTGGTTATACTTTTTTCTTTTGGAAGAGATTGGAAACGTGCAGTTCATGTTTACAACGCAAAATTTGTATATGTAGAACATGATTAGCACATCAAGGCAAATCAGGACTTTTATAATGCTTACAGTCAATTATCAGAAACTACAAATTACTTTTTTCAGCCTTATGTAAATATACGCTCGTTTTCATGAAAATGAAGACATTATGTACAAGCAAAAAGTGTTTATGACCCTCGTCTGAATGTTTGAAATTGTTTAATGACTACTGGTTGTTCCGTTGTCAATCAACCATATGAAAACACAATAAGAAAGCAATAGGTTCCACGTAACGGAAGTTTTGACTGCATAATAATAATCAAATTTGCCTTACACCTGACTCGTGATTGTAAAAACTGCAATATAACGTCAATGGCAGTCGAATAAATTGTAGTTAGGCTGGTTGTACACACTTATAACTATAGGGTTTTCTGCAAACCTAATTAAATTAGTTTTTACTCTAGCCGACGCGATACTTATACCAATATTCGAGTTTACTTTTGGACAGAGCGGACGAAGTCGACCGTAGCTTTTCCATTACTACTAGCAAACCGATATAGGTACTTAAATATTTGTAATCATTATGATAAACTTGCTACATTTAAAAAAGGAAAAGCAGCTGATTCTGGGTATATTTGATCATTAAAATGACATATTTAGATGGTGTTTATACATTCTCTTTGAGGAATTCTAAGATAATTTGCATAGAACAAAGGTGTGTTTTGCAAAACAGTAACACAAAAACTGCATCAGAATTGGTACAGAATTTCGACTTTTATTAAATACAAACCACTGCCATTTTCACTCATTCGGTGCGGTTGTGAAAAAAATTTGAAATCTGTTTTACATATTGAAAGCTGAAAAATTACCTTTGTGGTACTGGAACATTTTTACGACGCTACAACAAATCCAAAAATGTGAAAATTTCGTTTGGGATCCGGTTTTTTGTATTACTTAGGAAAGTTTGTATTGCAATCAAAATTCATTCAGACACCTAACATGAATCCGCCGGTGTTGTTCACCGACCCCATTCAGCTTTCGTTTGGACGATAAGGTGTTGAAAGATCGCGACATTTCGATGTAACGTTAAGTTATTCGAATTTCTAATGAAGCACAGTTTGTATAGAAAACAATCGTGACGCGACTAAAGAACCGAATATTTATATAATAATTAATATAATATAATATAATATAATATAATAATATTAAGAAGGTAGAGTCAAGTATAAACACAGGTGTAAAACCATACATATTTGAAGAAAAGATAACGAGTGAAATTCCGTTATACGGATTTCGCGATAGATATCAGGCATTCATATATGTTGACCAAACTTGAGAACAATATTCCATGATTAGACGAACAAGTAATATGAATAAGGAAGGAAAGAAGATATTTTCCTAAAATACTAGGACAATTAAAGGGTGAAACCGTGATGCTTTCGCTGTAACTTGACGGATTTGGGCATTGAATTTAAGTTTAGTGTTGAATACAACACCCAAATCTTTGACTTTATCTTTCGGAAGTAGAAGATAATCGTTAAGTTTAAATGAGGAAGCAAAGGGTAAAATTTTAAGAAAAAATGTATCATAAGATGACATTTAGACTAACATCATCTTATGAGCGCATCAAGATCATTTTGGAACAAGTTAATGTCGATCGAAAACTGTAAAATACCAAATAACTTAAAAGCGTCAGCATATAATAGGCATGAAAAATTAATCTGTTCGGAAAGCTGTTCTATATAAATAAGGAAAAGAAGAGGACCAAACATGGAGCTTTGAAGAACACCGGAGGTAGAAAAGAAAATATCGGCGTGTACACCAAATAAGCTAGCTTCTAGTTGAGCATTCAATGCAGCTGAGACTGCGCTTACAAATTCCATGTGGAAAGAATAGAAATAGGTATAAAGTTTACATCTAACATTGGATCTTCGTATTTATAACGCAGCTAATATTTAAAATGGCTACTTCCGTAAGGCTGTCCATGAAAGGTGAGCCTAAAGTTTGCATGCGTTTCCTGGATAGTGCTGGGCATTCACACAGAAAGTGTTGGATCGTTTCCTACTTCTCCTCCAATCTGCAGCTGCGGTAGAAATCGTGGAGAGGGGCACCCAGTCTTTCTGCACGTCTGCCAAATAGACAATGCTCCGTCAGTACGGATACGATGAAACTTGATGTTTAACGGCTCGTGTTGAGGAGCTTCTTGGTGCGTTTTGAGCTTAGTGCGTGTCAAGTTGTGCCTGGTAGTCCTGCAGGTTTCTTCCAACAGACAGCCCCTGTTTTCAGCCTCTATATAATACTGCTTGAAAATTAGCTTGACGGAGGCCAACGGATGACTGACTTGGGGTTTTAGTGTATAATCCTGGAGCTCAGTACCAGCTCTAGGTAGGGCATCAGCTTCGCAGTTCCCAGGTATATCATCACTGTGACTCACCACCCAGTAAAGAATCACTTCACAGTGAAGCAACATCGCGTTCAGTTGTGTACGACATTCCATTACAATTTTGGATAAAATATACACGTTGGATAATGATTGGGTAGCACCTTGACTGCCAGAGAAAATGTTGAGATTTCTTGTAGAAATTTTCTGGTTTTTCAGCCAGTCCACTGCTTTATGTATTGCAATGACCTTTGTCTGAGAAACTCTGCAGTGATCTGATAGCCGGAAGGATAGTCTCAGGCCTAGCTGTTCGGAGAAAACGCTACAGCCAACTTGAAACCGTGGTGGAAGCAGGGAATTGGAGGAGTGAGGTCTACTTTCTCTGGCGTTGGTGCATCACTCCGTAATATGGTGGAGTGGCCGATATTCTTATAGCAGAGCACTTGGTCTGCTGTTTCGTTAGGAGCTTCGTCGAGAGCTAATTTAATAGCATAATAAATGCCTTTGTTGGGGTAGTGCGCATAGCCCCGGTGATTGCAATAGCTGCAGTCCTCCTGATCCTATTAACCAGGTTCGCGTTTGATGTTTTTGCCATCGCTGCCCACCAAATAACCACGCCATACAAAAGGCTGTATAGAGCCATGATACAGTTTTGGGTTTCAGTCCCCACCTTTCCACAATAGCTCTTTTGCAGCTGTATATAGCGCATGCCGCTTTACGCGCTCTTTCTGCTATGTTTGCTTTCAACGCGAGCTTGTGGTCCAGAATTAGACCTAAATATTTGACCTGATGAGATGAATTGAGACTTGTCTTATCAAGGTTAGGTGAGACAAATCGTGGAATTTTGTATCTTCTCGTGTAGAGTACAAGTTCCGTTTTCTGCAGATTTATCTTTAGACCGCACTTTTTGCTCCATTTGGTGAGAATACTTAAAGCGAAGTTAAGTCTTTCAGATAGTGTGTTGACGAATTTGCCCGATATTGCTTTTGCAGCATCGTCGGCGTAGGTTACGACATTGCAGCCAGTCGTTTCTATTGTTAACAAGAGTTTGTCTACCACTAAGTTGCAGAGAAGGGGTGATAGCACCCCACCTTGTGGGGTGCCTCTGCACGTCCACCTTCTTTGGATGCTGTTTCCTAGTGTGGAGTTGATGCTCCTGCTGCTTAGCAGTTGCACGATAAACCTACGCAGGTTATCATCCCCATTGTTATTCTCGAATGCCTTCTCAATAGCCTTGTGGCTGACGTTGTTGAATGCACCTTCGTAGTCTAGCAAAACCACCTGCGTATGAGACATGCTTTAAAGAGGGCTTTTAGCCACGGTAGTGCTATATTGATTCCCTGCTAGATCTCAACAGGTGAGATGTTGTCCATTCTAGGGGATTTAAAGGGTTGAAATGAGCTTATTGCCCAGCGTAGGAGCCTGTCGTCCACAGGCACAGTGGTTGAGAGGCAGTTCGGGGGCGTATGTGGATCAGCATTGTCAGTCACATCCTCACTGCCCAGGTAAAGCGTGTCCACGAGAAGGACTAGCGTTTTGGAGCTGCATTTTGTCCAGGTCCTATTTGCATCTTACAAAGCCCCCAAAAATTAAGGGGAAGTCGTCATAACTTTTCACAGACAATTGACATCCTTGGAGTGTTCTATTTCTGCACAGAAACTTCTCCACCAGGTGCGTTTTGCTTTTCTGAAGGAGCTTTTAAACTCCTTCAGTTTGAGTTTATAGAAAGACCAGTCATTGGATTCTTTAGCCCTACATTACTTCCGCAGCTTCGAAATGTCACTATTCCACCAAGGGAGCTTATATTTCCTTCAAGGCTTCGTTGGGCTGCATGCAGACCTTGCTGCTTCATTGAAGGCAGATGTAAGGGCCCCAACGGCTTTTTCCAGACCACCTATGTCTTCATTCTTTGGAGGTCCACCTTATAGTGTAGACTCGAATACTGATTGGTATTTGACCCAATCCATCCTCCTTTTGTTGATGAAGGCTGGATTTTTCGGAGGGTCAAACGCCACATCGAACATTATATATAAATGATCGGAGAACGAGCACTCTTGTGATACATGGCATCCTTTGATAGCGTGATGCAAGTGCTCGTTCGTTAGAGTGATATCCAAAACTTCCCTACGGCTTGCCGTAATGAAGGTAGGATCCTAACCTTTGTTTACTAGGGCTATGTCACGCGTTAAAATAAATTCAAAGAGTGACTCACCCCTTTTATTCGTATCGGTGCTACTCCAAATGCGGTGATGGGCATTGGCGTCCGCGTCGATGATTAGTTGAATGCCCCGTGCAGTGGCTTCTGTGATAATCCTCTGGAGTTTGATGGGAGATGGCAGAACATCGTGTGCCATATAGGAGGAGACAGCCCAAAGGGGTTTGGATTGCCTTTCCACTGGTATGACAATGATGTCCAGGTCAATGAAATTGTACAAGGTTAGAAACTTAAATTTTTCTTTATTATTATGCAAGCTCTCGGCTTACTTGGTGTGTAAAGAGATACTGTTTTGTATCCTTTAGTATTGAGCCCGCAAACCTGGTTGCCAACAAGCCAATGTTCCTGGGCCAGTATTAGCTCCTCTCCTTTTTGGGTCAAGTGTAGAAGCAGTGTAGCGAATGCCGCCTTAGAGTTATGGAGATTTATCTGTAGAAACCTGAGCATCACGACACAATGTTTGAAGAGATTTTCTCGTGAGGTGGCCATTTTGAATAGTTTTGTTCAAAGTTGCCATGACTTCGGCATAATCATTGAATTTGTATTTTTTCACGATGTTACATCAACGAGACTAATAATTATTTCTTATTTTCAGTGGATCTTGAAAAACATTAAATTTGCAGAGTCAACAATATATTCAATTGCATGTAAAAAGTAAAATGTTTTACACAGAATGATGGAGAAAGTAATTAAAAACCAAAACTAATTAAAACTGAATTTTTAATTTGAATAAAGACTTTTAAAGCATATGATCTTGCAAAATATGGACTACAAAACATTTTACCAATCAAAGCGTTGATTACCACAAATGCAAATTTGATTGAAATTTATTTGGTTTTCAAAATTTAAGCAGTTTTTTGTATTAGAATTAAACCACTGTAAAAACTATTCAAAATCTGCTCAAATTATGCAAATGCTATGAAACTTCGATTGACTTTACAATAAAGTCTTTAGAATATAAGATATTATATGATGTATAATATCATTCGTATGAGCTGTTTTTTAGGTTTTTTGGATCATGCAAAAAAAGTTGGCCAGTTTCTCTTCAAAAACTATTAATAATGTATAAATTATATAAACATTTATTACTGAGCTGTGCAAATCAGGTTCAAAATTTATTTTTTATGAAAAAAACTCTAATTTTTCACATTTTCTTTTATTAAATTCAAAAAACGGCTGAAACGAATTTTTATGATGTAAAAAAAATTACAAAGATGCTAATACACGTCAATTGACATTTTAATGATACAAATATTATATCTGGTTCGTGAAATATAGTGAATGACAGAAATGACCTTGACGATCATGATGATTGTTAATGAGTTTTTATTTTTAATTTAATGGTTTTTTAATCATGAGTAAAAGGTTTGATGATGTTTTTATAAACACTGCTTGGAGTCTATAAATTTTCTAAAAATTGATTACTGTGTTCCGTAAATCAGGTTAAAAATTTATTGTTTATGAAAAAAAATATTTTTTCCAATTTTATTCTTAAATTAAAAAATGGCTCGAACGATTTTTTTAAAATTTGACAGATTCACAAAAATGTTATAACGCGTTGATTGCCATCTTAATGATGCAAATCGTGTGTTTAGTTCGCGAGATATAACGCATGAGAAATATGACCTTGAAGATCATGATAACTGGTAATGAGTTTTTATTTTTTATTTAATTTTTTATGGGATCATGAGAAAAAATTTTGATACTGTTTTTACAAGAACTGTTTGGAGTATATAAATTTTATAAACATTGATTATTTCGGCTTGAAAATAAGGTGAAAAATTTATTGTTTTGGAAAAAACCTTAATTTTTTGCACTTTTTTTTAAATTTGAAAACGGCTCCAAGAAATTTTTTGAAAACTTAAAAAAACTACATAAATGTTAATACGCGTCGATTGACGTCTTGATCAAGGAAATCGTATGTTTGGTTCGCGAGATATAACGCATGACAGAAATGACCTTCAAACGGGCAAAACAACAAACTCCCCCGACCGAAGTTTTCCAAAAACTAATCAGCTCTTAAGATTGCAAAGACACTTCGATTGACACCTTAAGGCAGTCGATACGACTTTGTTTACGTGAGTGATGCTCGTAGAAAAAACTGTCCACGAACGCACATACGTACGTACACAGACACACATCTCCCTTTCTAAAAACTATTTATATATACTCTAAAGACCTCAAAACGTAAAGAAATGTTGAAAATTTCAATTTCGATTTTCGAGGCGATTACAAGAACTTCCCATATACTGGGAAGTTAATAATTATTAGTTTCAATGATTTAAAACCGTGACATAGAAAATTCAGCGATTATGCCTCATTCATGGAAATTTACGCAACTATTCAAAATGGCCATCACGCAATAAAATCTCTTCAGTCGGTGTAATAACAAAAACTGTATTCATTTTTGCTAGCACCTTTAAATCTTTCGAACGTCGATATGAAAATAACAAATAGCGTAGAAGAGGCTACATTACTCGCCACCTCCTCCCTCCTCTGATGGACCCGCTTGAATATTCAATCCACTCCCTTCTCAAAATCCTTACGTAATGGATGGACGCTCCCGTAGCTGATGCGATTAATATTAACTGATTTAATCTACCTCATCTCTCATTATTATTATTTAAAGTAGCATTATTTTCATTATTACTGTTGTGTTTAATATTTTTAATATCTATGTAGATATTATTGGAAAGCTGACCGTGTGGACCTCAACGGTCGCGCCTCGCTGCTTGTTTAATTTTTAATATTGCTTTGTTATGATGAAAGTCGAACCGTTTTTAAATTTGCATGATTTGAACAGATTATCAATAATTTAAGTACAGCCGGTTTTAATTTCACTGAAAGCAATTACTTAAAGTTAAGAAAATGAAGCATCTAGATTTGGCCTTGCGAGATTCCACATAAAAATTTGCAGAATTATATACAGAAGTTTAAAAAAAACTTCTAAAAATTAATAACAATAATAACAAAAATGACAATAATATCAATATTAACAATAATAAAAGTAGTACTAAGAATAATGACAAAAATAACTAAATTCCTGATTTCAAAACACATTCCTTTTTTTTCGTCGTTGGGAGGTGGAAATCTTCAAAAGATACCGAACCTCCGAAGCTCCTGCTTCTCGGCATGTCGGATTTCTACCGACTAAAACCACCTCCGTTTCCTCCAAAAAAATCTTTACTCCATAACTCATTGCTTGCACTGTCCGTGTGCAATTTATTTCCTGAAAGCTTGTTCATTTACATAGTACTTCCCAGACGATGTATATCGGTAGAAGGGATAGTAGCAGTATCTCAAAAATTTTATTCAGAGTTCAATATATCTAATTTTGTTTCACATTTGTAGCAGGAAAAAAAAATTAGCGTTCTTAAAAAAAAGATATATATATATATATATATATATATATATATATATAAAAAGAAAAAAGGAAAAATAATAAAGGAAAAAGAAAAAAAAATTAAATTAAAAATTAAAATTAAAATTAAAAAAAATTAAATTAAAATTAAAAAATATGATAATAAAAAAAAAGTACCGTTCTTAATTATTCAAATTGAATTTTCAGTAAATGTTTACGTAGCATGATTTTAAATGTCATTATGTTACGCGCTTCTTTTATTGTTTGAGGTAGCTTATTGTAAAAATTTGATGCGGCGTTAATCGGATCCATCCTCAGGCGCTCTGTCCTTGCAAATTTTATTAAAATTTCATTTGCGTTTCTCATATTGTAGTCGTTTTTACTCCCATTTATGTCTAGTTTCGTTGTTTTCATTTGTTCAATGTGTAAATTTTTAAAAATGAATTTTCCTTTTTCCATGTGAATCAGTCCGTCTACGTTAAGCTCTTGTGCTGTTTTATATACTTCAGATGTAGCGGTCAACAATTAATATTTATAATGAATAATAATGGTTGGTGCCAATAATGCTAATTTCAATAGATACTAATTTTTGGACAAAACTACCGAAAATCGTCATCACGCTGCAAAATTTAGTTCAGTGGGTGTTAAAACAAAAACTTTATTCAGTAACTCCTATATATAATTTTTTACCAAAATAGTCGTTTACTACTTTTTTTCTTTCAAGTTTCGATAAGAAAATAACCACTCACTTAAAAAGGCTTTTTTACGCCCTTCCTCAATTCGCTCCGCCAAGATAATACAGTTCATGTTAACTCATTTCACTGACTTTTTAACAATATTATTATTAAGAGTATTATTATATTCCGTATTATAGATATTGTAAAGTTCATGTGGTCCTCAAGAGTCAAACTTTGCGGTTTGTTTCATCTTTCAATTCATCATTCAAAATCAGAAAGTTGAAATAAAAGTCATGTATATAAAGTTTTGTCATCATGTATATACAGGTTTCCTTATGACAAAGACATTGAATAGTTTTATTGAAGCTATCTGTCGTCGGGCAAATAATATGAGTTAGTTTATTTTATTTGTTTATTGATAAATAAAACAAAATAACAATTGATATACATAATGCAAGTCTTTCAAAACTGACATTTCCTTTATAGTATCATTCACTCAGATCCATTTTCTGTATTGCATTCCTGGCGTTGCATTCTCTGCAAGATTAACAAACAATTAGTCATATAATAAGATTAAATATATAACTTTTTTTCCAACGAAAAAGAATAACTTTTTCCTTTATATTTAAGTTGGTTCTTGAACTATCAACGAAGGTATGTGTTTAATTCGTTTTCATTCGTAAGTTGAAACGAATAATATGCATTGCCAAAAAATATTTTCTACTGAAAAATTTACAGCCGTACAAATAAGGTAGGAGAACTATAATCCATTTTAAGTTCAATTTTTTTTGGCAAAAGTATACCAATCCCTTTTACAATGAGAAATAAAAAAATTAATCAAATCAACGACTTTTTTACTTAAATAAGTACCTGCTAACTTTCTAAATAATAACTTTTCGTAAATCAAAGCAAAAATGATTAAAAACATTGATTCCGTCTCCTAATTCACTGTAACAAATAAGTTTCCGTTTACTTAAAGAAAAATGTAATTCGTCACCAATTTTCGTTCCAAGTAACTCGTTTATTGAATCCAAAAATCATATCAAAGGGGAGAAAACATCTTCGCAGATAGAACCAGTCAAGGGTTGTCCAATTTATCTTGCTGCAAACGTGATTGATTGCTTTGCGCAAGAACGACTTCTTTGATTGATGGTGTGTTTTTCCTGTAAGCCAACATCCATATCGGATTCTTTAATTGTGCGGTCACCATGAAAGGAACATTAATTCGTTGAGGCATGCATTCGAAATTTTATCGAAATCCGATGCACTAAATCACGTTAAACTTGAACATTGCTACATATTGTAATCTTTCATTTCATTCTTTCATCTGTCTCCAGTTTGAAGTTCATGAAGCTATCACACATATTGTGAAATTCTCTCTTGTGACCTGAAGAGAACTTTAATATTATATTTTCCGAAATTCTTATGAAGCCCTCCGTAGTTTGTTACTGTTGTTAAAGTTTTGGAAAAACACAATTCCATCAAATCATTCTACAGAAATGTGTTTGGATTAAACTTTGTAATGTTGTATATCAGATAACATTAGACCGAGGTGGAAATTGCTGAGGTCGTGGGACAAAAAAATACAAAGGAAGAGATCAATATATTAATTTTCTGTTAAATTTTGGAGCTTCCAAGTTAGTCGAAATGTAGTGCACATAGCTTCAAATATGCTATTTTCATTTCCCTTTACCTGGAAGTATACGAGTAATGTACAATTGGCATGAAAGTCGCATTGATGGAAACAAATTCAATCCATGACGAAATTGTTAAAAACATAAACTAAATTAGCTGCTTACGATAAAATTAACAGCAGAAACAAATAAAATTTTACCATTTATTTTCGAAAATTGGCTCATTCAAAATACTACATAACGAAGGCGAAATATATTTTTAACATAAACAGAATTGTGTCCATATAAATCGATAAGTTTCACATCCGAGAACTTGAAATAACAAAAACCCTAGAAAAATGTTTATAAATTGTTTATGTGCTTTCATAATAGATTTTCGATGAAAAAAGCCTTATGAACGCCTTCATAAGTTAAGTAAAAGTTAATGGATACCTCCGAGCTGAAAAACAACTCCAAAACATTTTGCGATGCATTACTACCAGGAATTCGTTAAGCACTGTGAAGCACGTGCGCAGAGTACCTACATGTACAGTTTGAAAAGTTAGTTGCTGTCTTTTTAGGGTCACGCTTCGATACCATCATAATTATTAACAATATTTACATAGTTTTGTGTATTTTTACGGATGATTGAAATAATCACTTTATTGTTTTTAAAGGAAAGCACTTTATTATTTCCAATGTAATAAACGTTTACAAAAAAAAGGCCCTGTCAGCAGTGCGTCCAGTTCGTTTATAGTACCGAACGAATCTCGATTTAATTCGGCTACCAGAGGGCACCCACACTCAAGCGCTACAACAGCACTGAGATTTGCAACCGGTTACTCGATCTAATAGAGGGAGAGCCAGTGACTTATTTTCAGTTGTCATTTCAAAAGTCTTGAAAAGTTACTGACTCAAAGTTTAATATCTGCTCGACAATAGAAGCCAATTCCGGCAGCCCCCAATGGCCGAGGTAGGTTGGTTGGTTGGTTGTAGTGGCAGCCCCCTTTGTCAAAAGGCGGCTCACTTAGGCCAAGATAGGCCCATTGTGATACCACATTTTAATAGGGAGCGGCACTAAAACCTGTTGGGTGACGAGAACCATTTCGATTCTCGTATGAATCCGGCGACGCAGCTAATGTTCCGTGAGGCTGTCCAGGAAGGGTGAGCCTAAGGTTTTCATGCGTTTCCTGGACAGTGCTGGGCATTCACACAGAAAATGTTGGATCGTTTCCTCCTCCTCCTCCGATCTGCAGCTGCGGCAGAAATCGTGGAAAGGGACACCCAGTCTTTCTGCGTGTCTGCCAATGAGACAATGTCCCGTCAGTACGGATACGATGAAACTTAATGTTTCACGGCTCGTGTTGAGGAGCTGCTTGGTGCGCTTTGAGCTCAATGCGTGCCAAGTTTGCCTGGTTGTCCTGCAGGTTTCTTCCAGCAGCCAGGCCCTGTTCGCAGCCTCTATATAATACTGCTTGAAACTTAGCTTGACGGAGGCCAACGGATGGCCGACTTGGGGTGTTAGTGTATAATCCTGGAGCTCAGTGCCAGCTCTAGCTAGGGCATCAGCTTTGCAGTTCCCAGGTATATCACTGTGACCCGGCACCCAGCAGATAGTCACTTCACAGTGAAGCGACATCGCGTTCAGTAGTGTGCGACATTCCATTACAATTTTGGATGAGGTATACACGTTGGATAATGATTGGATAGCAGCTTGACTGTCGGAGAAAATGTTGAGATTTCTTATAGAAATTTTCTGATTTCTCAGCCAGTCCACTGCCTTATGTATTGCGATGACCTCTGCCTGAAAGACACTGCAGTGATCTGGTAGCCGGAAGGATAGTCTCAGACCTAGCTGTTCAGAATAAACACCACAGCCAACTTTTCCATCCATTTTTGATCCATCAGTGTAGATGTCGACCGATTCCTGTGTCCTATTTCCTTCCATGATCCAGTCATCTCTGCTAGGGATGACGGACTTGAAACTGTGGTGGAAGCAGGGAATCGGAGGAGTGAGGTCTACTTTCCCTGGCGTTGGTCCATCCCTCCTTAATATGGTGGAGTGGCCGATATTCCCATCACGCCAGAGATTTAGAGCTTTCAATCGAATAGCAGAGCACTTGGCCTGCTGTCTCGTTAGGAGCTCCGTCGGGAGCCAATTTAATAGCATAAACAATGCTTCTGTCGGGGTAGTGCGTATAGCCCCGGTGATTGCAATAGCTGCAGTCCTCCTGACCCTGTTTACCAGGTTCGCGTTTGATGTTTTTGCCATTGCTGGCCACCAAATAACCACACCATACAGAAGGATTGGTTCCACTATCGCTGTATAGAGCCATGATACAGTTTTGGGTTTCAGTCCCCATCTTTTCCCAATAGCTCTTTTGCAGCAGTAGATTGCGCATGCCGCTTTACGCGCTCTTTCCGCTATGTTTGCTTTCCATGCGAGTTTGGAGTCTAAGATCAGACCTAAATATTTGACCTGATGAGACGGATTGAGACTTGTCTCACCAAGTTTAGGTGGAGCAAATCGTGGAATTTTGTATCTTCTTGTGAAGAGCATAAATTCCGTCTTTTGCGGATTTATCTTTAGACCACACTCTTTGCTCCATTAGGTAAGAATACCTAGGGCAAAGTTTAGTCTTTCCGATAGGGTGTTAACAAATTTTCCCGATATTGCTATTGCAACATCGTCGGCATAAGCTACGACTTTGCAGCCAGTCGCTTCTATTTTTGACAGGAGTTCATCCACCACTAGGTTCCATAGAAGGGGTGATAGCACCCCACCTTGTGGTGTGCCTCTGCAAACCCTCCTTCGTAAGGTACTGTTTCCTAGCGTGGAGTTGATGTTCCTGCTGCTAAGCAATTGACCGATGAACGCTATCAGGTTGTCGTCGGCACTGCTTCCCCCGAGTGCTTTACCAATAGCCTTATGGCTGATATTGTTGAAAGCCCCTTCGATGTCTATAAAAACTGCTTGCGTGTATTCTTTGACGCTTAGCGATTTTTCGATGTAGCTGGTGAGCGAGTGAAGAGCTGTTTCAACCGATCTCCCTTTTGTGTATGCGTGCTGCGCATTAGAGAGTGGTTTCAGAATAGCTCTCAGATGGATCTCTATCAGTCGCTCCAGCGTTTTTAGCAGAAAAGAGGTGAGACTGATAGGTCTGTAATCCTTAGGTGAGGAGTGGGATGTTTTACCCGCTTTAGGTATGAAAACTATTTTTGCTTCTCTCCACTGCTGTGGAATGTAAGCCATCCGTACACATGCTTTGAAAATGGCGTTCAACCATGGCAGTGCTATATTGATACCCTGCTGGATCTCGATAGGTGAGATGTTATCCATGCCAGGGGATTTGAAGGGTTGAAATGAGCTGATTGCCCAGCGTAGTAGCCTGTCATTCACAGGCACAGTAGTTGGCATGCACTCCGGGGGCGTGTGTGGATCCGCTTTGTCAGCCACACCCTCACTGCCCGGGAAGTGCGTATCTACGAGAACGGACAGAGTCTCTGAGCTGGATTTCGTCCAGACTCCATTTGCGTCCTTAACGGACCCTAAAAATGAGGGGGAGCTCGTCATAACTTTTCGCAGGCGGCTGACATCCTTGGAGTGTTCTATTTCTGCACAGAAGCTTCTCCAAGAGGTGCGTTTAGCCTTATATATATATTTTTATTTTATATATATATTTTTTTTCACTCAAAAAATATTTATTCCCAAATATTGAGATAAGCAATTCGTTAAAAACAAAAATGTATACTTCAGTAAAGAAATCGATAATCGAATGAAAAATCAACTGCGCTCCATGAATATTATTAAAGGACTGACCCGATTCTGGGTAGTTTAGTTTAGTGACCTTCGGTGTTACTTAGAGAATACCTCTGTCACAGGGATAGGTAATTTACAGCTATATATATTTTCTATGAGTTTAAGTAGCAAATTTTAACAAGGAATTGTTGCATTTCATATAATTTACAATCCATCTTCAATGAAGCCCAATATGCGCTTTCTTTTCAACCGACAGATATTAATTTAACTGTCTCGCTCGCGCTCGCACTCGCACGGGAACGTTTTATCTCTGGCAGATAGTAAGTGATGTAATTTATTTCTGGCACCCAATATTATGTTTTCTGTATATATTTTCTGTATTGTGTTAAAATTTGAAGACTAATGAAATAACAAAAATATTCTCTAAAAATTTTTATAGCGTTCTGTCAACAATTAGGAGGGACGAAAATGTTCTGGCGAATTTTTTCTTACATTGAGGATACTTTTAGAAATAATCTGCATAAATTTCATGGCTGATACTTTAACTAAAATGAATCTTTTTTCCTACCCTCTTTAAAGTTTTATGGTTACTTACCTCGGCCATTGGGGGCTGCCAGAATTGGCTTCTATTGTTGAGCAGATATTGAACTTTGAGTCAGTAACTTTTCAAGACTTTTGAAATGACAACTGAAAATTGGTCACTGGCTCTTGGTCTATAACGGATGAAGCTGGGCATTCGAACAGTTCGGTACTTTAGTGTAAGATTGCATCATTTGTAATACTTTTTATTTTTACATGCAATCAAACCAATTATTGACTGCATATTCATTGTTTTTCAAGACAAACTGATAATAAGAAACAAGCCGTGAGGTGCGACCCATGAGGTCCACACGGTCAACTTCCCAGTTATATCTAAAAAGATATTAAAAATATTAAACACAATAATAATTATGGAAATAATACTACTTCAAATGATAAAAATGTACTTCTCATAAAAGCTATTGAAATTACTTAATATTAATCATAACATCTACGCGAGCGTCAATTGATTACGTAAGGATTTTGGTGCATTGGTTTGATTGATTATTCACGCGGATCAATCGGAGGGGGGACAGGCTACAAAGCAGTTTTTTCATTGAAGTTAAAACATGGTGCTGTGAAGACTATTGAAAATCTGATCAAAATTTTGCAAATGTAATGTCAATCAAAGTTTATTAATAACTTTGATTGACTTTACAACAATGTCTTTAGAATAAGAGATTAAAGGTATTATGATTCGAATGAACCCTTTTTACATGGTGACTTTGAATGATTTTTTATTTTTAATTTAATTTTTTTTGTAATCATGAGAAAAGTTTTTGCTGGTTTCTCTGCAAAAATTGATAAAATTTTATAAGTTCTACAAATATTTATTATTATGATGTGCAAATCAGGTTAAAAATGAATTTTTTTATGAAAAAAAAAACTACTTTCCAAAAAAAAATTAATAAATTAAAAAAAAACGCTTTACCGATTTTTTGAATATATAAACACATCATAAAAATGATAATACGCGTCGATTGACACCTTAATGATGGAAAGATTATATTTGGTTCTCGAGATATAATGAATGACGTAAATGACCCTGAACGTTTAATGATTTTTTATATATTATTTAATTTTTTTTTGTAACCATGTGAAAAACTTTTGCTGATTTTTTAACAAGAACTATTTGGAGTATGTAAATTATATAAACTTTGATTACTTACGTTTGAAAATCAGGTTAAAAATTTTGTGTTTTTGAAAAAAAAACCTAACTTTTGCACTTTTTTTAAAAAAATTAAAAAACGGCTCCAATAATTTTTTTTAAAAATATGAAAGCATCACATAAATGTCAATATGCGTCGATTGATACATTGCTCAAAAAAATCGTACTTTTGGTTCGCGATATATAATGAATGACAGAAATGACCTTCAAACGGGAAAACAGCAAACAACCGCGACCGAAGTTTCCCAAAAACTTATCAGCTTCTAAGATTGCAAATACGCTGAGACACCTCAGGGAAGTCGATACGACTTTGTTTACGTGAGTTATGCTTGTAGAAAAAACTGTCCACAAACGCTTGTACGTACACACACACACACATACATCTCCCTTTCTAAAAACACTTTATATATACTCTAAAGACCTCAAAACGTAAAGAAAAGTTGAAAATTTCAATTTTGATTTTCGAGGCGATTACAGAACTTCCCATATACTGGGAAGTTAATAAAAAAAAATTTACTCAAATATTCTTCGTATATTATTATATAAGTTGGCCGTTAGCGGCATAAATTTTAGTTTCAAACTGTACCCAAAGTTATTCTAATTTGACTTACACGAATTGATATCTGACCGATAACGTGACTGCAAGGTTTTACTGTATATTTACGGCACAGTGGGTTTGCTGGATCTTCGGACATTAAATATGCAAATGACTAATATTAATCGGTCACGATCCCATGAGAAGGATGGGTGTTCCCCCACTTACAAAATGAATTTTTGCCTATTTCCAGAGATCACATGAAACCGAAAAATTGATCTGGGAAGTGATTTTTAGACTTTTTTAAAAGTCGAAAAAATAAACAAAGAAAATAATTTTTGTGCCATAGCAAAACAACGTCGAGCTACTCTACAGTTCTATTTGACTATGGTCGGATCGGCAAGCTATAAGCCACATATATATGTTAACGTTCAGGCTGGTTGAAGTATCACGCTCTCCGCTCGAGATATTCGATATTCATGTTTGGTCGGATTCAAGGTATATAAACCAGACCAGTACAAAGAAAGGTCAAAACTTTTCTACCTCTTTTTCCCTAACTAATCTTCCTAACAATGTTATATTCGGAAGAACTCCTTTCCCAGTCGGAAAAATAAAAATTGTCTTCATTCAAAGTGAAAACGAAATTCCACTCGGGTATATTTGGCCACGCCCACCGCTGCGTTTGACGCAACGATAGATCATACCAGGAGGGTAGTTTACCTTGGGCCCGATTTTCTTAACACGACTTTTGGATCAGATGTAGTGACTGCTTTGTTTTTTTGTCGACTCGGTTTGTTTTCTTTGTAAGCACAAAACATATGCGATCACACGTTCTGATCATATAGTGAAAATTTGAGAGCCAATGAGATGCAAACGCTTTCACCGGCATGCATTAAGCTTGTAACCGTGGAGAGGCTGTAAAAGTGTTGCGAAAAACAAATTGCTTCCACGGTGCGCAGAGATTTGTGACTGTCTCGACGTAACGTGGTTGTAATCAGAACTTTTGTGGCCGTAGGACCCGTATTAATGTAAATCGCACAAGAACAAGAAAGAAAGCACATGTTCTGACAGTGTTATGCCGGAAAAAAGGTGGTCAGAACGTTTGCAAGGGGTTAACTGGTCCATCGGCGTACTCAGCATGTCAGTCAAGAGAGTCTTGATTTATAAGCTTCAAATAATATATGTATCAAGTACGCTTAGTCCATACTTCATATTATCATAATGCAGAATAAAACACAAAATAAAATACCTGTAGTTTGGATGGCTTTAATATTGTCTTGAGTTTATAAGTGGTACGATATTCAGATGCACATATGAAAGCAAAGTTTCCAGTCTCATCATCCCATCCGCACTAATACGTGCGATGATTCATTTCTTATCTGAAAATATTCGGCCTTCACCCGGAAAGAAGAGCGATGTAACGAAAATAATAAGATCGTCACTCATTTCTGCCCCAAAACTGCCTTGTCGACGGATCCTCAAATGGAAACTGGATTCGTGGCCATGGTATATGGACTAATAATATAATCATTCACATCCTCTCATTCTATCTTCCTCTTAAAATGACGAAACTGATGGGGTGTATAAGAAACAACGACAAAAGACTGCGAAGGAATAAAAACCCCAAAGATCGTTGGCATTTGTTAACTCATCATGCAATAATTTAGTTACTTTTCATCTAAAATTTACTTACGCAAATAACATAGCCATCAAATTTCCTACTGGTGGAGATTTTCAATCTTATCGAAGCGAGATGAACATTTGTACTAGAAATTTTTCAGCATCAGTTATGTACGTACATGCGCAGCCCGGACGAGTTTGGAAACCATATACCTTGATCCGTGCCGACCCGAAACCACCTGCAACCGAATGTTCCGCTGAAGGAAAGCAAGAGGAAAGACTGTTTAAAGCACACTCTTCACAATTCAGCTCGACACTTAAGAAATTTTTTTAGACTTAATTTGAATTTATTTAAATATAAGACGTCATATGGCATACTTTAATCAACTTACATCTTTTTCTTAATCCTAGACGCGTAATCAGGTGACATTATGCATTAGGATGCAAGGACAGTGCCATGTTAAGGTTCATCGAACTTGTAATGTATAGACTATGTTGTACAATGATTACAACTTCGCTTACCATTCATGTCCATTTCCTGCTGGGAAAATCGATCGGAGAACATGGTGAGTACCGCTGAGAAGCAAGATCCTGTCCACACTCTATTTTCTGGGCGTTCTCAATCAAGTACAGTCAAAGCGTCCGAATTTTGACGTAAACCGTGCATTTTTGGCAGGCAGAAATTTTTTAATGCAATGCGTGGGCAATGGTATAGATAGCTTAAGTTCAAGTTTCTGGGGTCACAGCTCCTGTCCTTTGAGATCCGTCTTCAAAACAAAAGAAATGGGGATACCCTCATATCTCCTAAACCATGGGTCCCACAAGAAAGTGATGTATGGCAAACTTACGAAAAATAAAATGTTTAGCAAGTCGTTCATACATCACTTTCACGTTGGGTCAATATTCAAAAAGTTACAAGCCAAAAACCACACACAAAAAAGGGGGAACATTTTTCGGGCACCACAACTTTTTTAATTTCACGTTTAACGCGAAACACATTCAAATACTTTTCCAAGACATTTTGTCACAAATCGTTTGCGGTATTGTTTGTTGCAATCAATGCACACTAACGGGAGTTATTCCATCCCAAAGGGGAGAAAGTTGCGTGAAAACCCCGTTTTTAGGCCAAATAATCGGCTTTTGATGACAAACCCCCGTTGCAAAACTCGCGGAGCATTTTGGTAGGCAGCCGGTCTTTTGACGCAAGGTGTGGTATGCCTTACTGGTAGCTTAAATCCAAGTTTCTGGACTCACAGCCTCAATGCTCTGGGCTCCATCTTGGAAACAAACAAAAAGTGGGGCACCCCTTTATCTCCGAAACCAAGGCCCTCAGAAGAAAGTTGTGAATGGCAAACTTGCGTAGAATTATATATTAATAACACTTGTTTATCTGGTTCTAAAATGCTTATTTCCTATGGCTTGTCCTCCTCCGAGACACAATAACTCCCGACATGGTACAGTGATCGAAACAAGCAACACCTCAAACGTTTGGTGATAGAACTGTCTAAAAGTTATTTTCGAACGAAAAATGACCGCCCTCTTTTCAATGTCGGTTTTGACGTGTAACTCTTTTAATATTGACAGCACGTGAAAATAATGCATCCACAACTTACTGCAAATTAAATTTTACACATTGTCATATTAAACTTTTTTGTGGGAGCAGTGCTTTCCAAGATATGGGGCCGTCCCACTTTTTTTTGTTATGCAATCGGACTCTGCAAGCCGAGCGCCGAGTTTGTCACAAAATTAAAAATGCTGTATGATTTGTTCAATATGCATAACTAGGGTGGTTTCAAAGTTGGACCGAACTACATGCAAACACTTGTAAATCTTGCCGGAAATGTCTAATTAATAAAAGGAATTAAATAATTTTTTTCCGTTGTAAAATGTTTTTTTAAAATTCGAGTACTGAATTCAACTATGATTGAAAATAATAAAAGGGTTAAACGAAAATCTAATAAAACTGTGAACTAAATTGGCAATTAAGTTTCATTTTGATAGCGTAAGCTGTTTCTGAGCAACCACACTTATTCATTTGGCAGCAGAGAATTAGTCGCAGCAATTTAAAATCAGATTAACATAATTTTCTCGAACGATGTCATATTCGCAAGAACTTCATTCTCAGTCGGAAAAAAAATTGGCTTCATTAAACGTGAGAATGAAATACCACTTGGATATATTTGACCACGCCCACCGCGTCGGATAGTAGTAAGTGACGTATTTTCGAACCGGGTTTTGTATGGGTGGGAACCACTTTTTCAATCACATCCAATCAGTGGAGGTTGGGTCTTTGTGTACGTGGTTACAAGGGGTTTAGATGGGGAATCAGTGCCATTTTGAATCTGGGGTACGGTCGCGTGGTGGTGGTGGTGATCAAGTACGGCAGGTTATGCGTTGTACGTAACGGCAGGTTAATCGTTTTTTTCTTGTAGGTTGCTGGGGAACTGTAGATTTGAGGGTGAATATCATTAAAATAACGCTTTCGGATTCTTGCCTTCCGCATTTTTTATGATACATATTTTACACTATATTGCGAAATGGAGTAATTAAGTGGTATGGCTCAATTTCCAATGTGAATTAATTAGCTTCATAAGAAAATGACGTTTGGTTAACACGGCCGGTAGCACAGACTACATGCATATGCTTTCAATTTGTACATTGTCAATTGTGGTGCGTGTGTTTTGATTAAAGTCGTTATAGGGTTGTCGTGAATGGGTTTAGGGGGAAGTAAAGTGACAAAGCTATGATCACCGGGGTGGCAAAAATGATATAAATTGCAGGAAGGCTACACAGTTAAGTCATAATTGAAATTTCTAGCGTACATACTGCCAGGAATTTGGCGCTGTGGAATATCTGAGGATACTAACAACAGTAAGAGTTGGGGACCAAATTATTTACGTATATATTATTCATATTTAATTTTTACTACCCTGTTACAGATAAAAACCAATTTTTGTAAATTGCAGACCGATAAAGGTCTACTTTTCAGCTGTTGTAAACTAGCTTAGGGTTCCCCATCTTACGTTTTCAAATTGTTTCAGTGCGAATATAAAAACAACTTTGAAAATGGTAGGCAATACAACTAAGTTTGATGGCTGAGGTTTACTATCAATTTTTCTTTTCAGAAAACCGTGGCACTTTTAGACAACATCTGCAACTATACCCCTGATCACCATGTTGCACTTGCTACATTTGACGTAGGTAAAAATACAGAATTAAACGTTTTCGAATGATAACCACGCAGTATGGAGCACGCATTACTGTACATTTGGTGGACGGGACCTACTGTTTTCTTCCGCCAAGATTCTCGGAGAAAATAAAAAAACAACGTCAGGTTGAGGAGCTGAACAAGATCACGAATTACAATCTCATATTCGAGGGTAAAGACGACACAAGGGGTAGTTATTTCAAAATAAAATTTGTTCAAGATAGCAACGAAGAATAAAAAGCATTTTTTGTCATACAACATTGTTTTTATTTCCAATTCACTTTTTCCATATCACAACTGTATGAAGAAATAATGGACTGATTTCGAATGTAATTTAACATTATATTAAAATGTCACTTATATAATTTCAAAACTTAACATTTCTTACTCTGTGATAAAAACACATTAACTTCCGTATTCTGTTGGAGGCTCTTTCAACATCACAACACTCACATGTATCCGGTCCGGATTCGGCATTGTCATAAAACCATGGACAGGAATTGTAGTGTATTCCGTGAATTGATGTGGTAGACGGGATCTTTGAGTATAACTTTAATGTTTTGATATCACTTAGCAGCCTCTCACGATGTTCATCCAGAAGTACATCCATGTATTTCGCAACAAAGTCGTCATATTTGCGTAGTTACACAGCACTAGTCATCTTGTTCGCACAAAGTTTGTTTGTAAACTGACAATGTTTTCAACGAGGGGTTTTGAACTATGCAATATGTGAAAACCTCTCATTGCAAATGTTCTCCCTGAATTTGTAAGAGAAAACGAGTTTTATAATTTCATGTAGTTGTGAAATGCGATGTTTAAATCTAAACCTATCACGAGCATGCATTTCCCACTCGCCTTTACGACTCATGCGATACGCATAGCCCCAGGCTATCAAATACCTCATGTGAACGCTGTCTGCGAATCTAACGTGTTTTGCAATTTCAGCGAGTTGTGATAGCATCCTGGAATGCATTCACATTACGTCTTTTATATCTACCCATGAATTATGCGCCGAAGGAAAACCTAGCCATTTTACGAAAGCTCGATTTTTAACCCTTTTCAAAATCTTCTCAACAAGGTAAACATCGGGATATTTCACCTTTAATAATTCTGTTTCATAGAAACCAGCTTGTATGGTGTTACCTTGATTTTCTCACTTCCTTTATAGTGAATATATCAGTCGACCAGTTCGGTGTGTAGCCCTTTTCAAACACATGCTTGTACTTACTTATTCGCACATGATTTCCAATTTTAAATTTAGGCTTTGACACCACCTTAACTTTCTTATAAACAGTTGCAAGTAGATGCACTTCATTTGTTACGTTAACGTCTATGGGACGCATCTTGATTATGCGATGTTTTGTTTTCTTGTACTTGTCCGTCAACTTCTGTATAATGCTAATCCAAGGATAATTCGCATTCATACTGAATTCTTTACACATGATGCCCTTCAGAGTTCAGTTGAATCTCTCGACAATTGATGCTTTTAACGCGCTGAATGTAGAATAATGTTTTTTTTTCATAGTTTTTCATTATCCGATGAAATGTTTTATTGAAAAATTCTTTTTCATCATCGGTTTGTAGATTTCGGGGTATTCGTCTCTGTTTGAGAACTGATTCCATAGCCTTAGCCACATCATTGGAATTTTTACTTTTGACGGGGAGAGCCCAAGCGTACTTGGAAAATGTATCAATTATTGTCAATAGAAATTTATAACCGCGATTTTCAGATGCATGCGCACTCATATCAACCAGATCTGCCTGCCAAAGATCATCAATACCCCTTATAACAACACGTCGACTATTAAATTTTTTTCGAGCAGTTCTATGAAGTTCATTAACAATTTTCCTTCTACTCATCTTGAAAAATGTATAAATAAAAGTTTTGTAATGGCTTTTATAAGAACTTCTTCTTTTCCAAACACAAAAAGATGCTGCACTTTAAACACCCTTTTACAATGTTGGTGGCAGGCCCGTCTGGCTGCGGGAAGACGACATTTATAGAAAATCTTCTTAGAAACAATGCAATGATTCAACCATCAGTGAAGAAAATGATTTGGTGTAACGCTGAACAGAGTGCTATACCACGGCAAGCGCCATTTGAAAATATCAAATATTTGAACTCTATTCCTGAGGAATTTCCAAATAGCACGAATCAGCCAATCCTAATTGTACTGGACGATATTATGTTAAATGCTTTTTCAAGACAAGTATGCGAGTTGTTTACGAAAGGATCGCATCATCGTAGCCTGTCTGTCGTTCTGGTTACTCAGAATGTTTTCCATCAAGGAAAATTTTGCCGAGATATTTCGCTAAACTGTAAGTATCTAGTATGCTTCAAGAACCCACGAGACAAGAGTCAATTTCATCATCTCGCTAAACAGATATACCCTGAAAACAGTCCGGAGCTTATGAGAATATATAAAGAAATAACTCAACAACCTCATAGCTATTTGCTAATAGACCTAAGACAGGATATAAATGACACCTTACGTTTTCGCACCGACATATTTAATACAACATTTGTAACGTGTTATTGCTCCCCAGATAGTTTGAAAGAAGACAATGGTGTCACGAATGAGACGATTAAAGGACAACAAGCAAATGCTATACGTTGTAAAAATAGCTAGCCCGTGTTTAAGAAAGGCGATACTGAAAACCACCGATCCCGAAGTAATTAAAACTCTATGCGAAATCACATACAATACACTGAAAGGAAATCATTTGCCTAGAAGAAAAATATTCTCCCGGCTTTTTAAATATAAAAAGAGTATGCGTAAGTTGGCGGAGGTTAAACGATCCGTTCCGCGCCAACGTAAAGTGTTAATTCAACAAGGCGGATTCTTACCCATATTGCTAGGAAGTGTTCTTTCAGGTGTGAAAGGGTCTTTTATTGAAAAATATGCATTGAAATAGCAGTCTTAATAAAATGCTTCTATTACCCCCGGAAGTATATGAACGTTTGAAGGAGACAGTTGAGAGCGCTAGTACACAAACTTTGTTTGACAAAACCATGCGTAAGATACTGAACAATAAGCGCCAAAATGATGAAGCAAAATGGTATCGGTACCGGAATGTGCTAATACAATTTTTAAATGCTAGACGAAGAAAAAATCATTTAAGGAGACGAAAGCTGAAAATATTTCATCAAAAAACCGCATGGATAGTCAGAAATATAAGAATTTGCGTGAAAACAGCACACAGACGAGGTTCCTATTCAAAAACGAAATACCCACACAAACTTCGCCTCCACGACCGGAGGAGATATTCGAGTCGATAAACGAAATAACACTAATGAAGCAAGAACTGCCAGCTGCTTTTAAGCGAAGATTATCAGCAAGTGGAATAGCAAAAAGTCTTAAACCTGCTTCCAAAATAAGGAAAAGTGTGGCTGATTCATTTGAAGGAACCAGCAAAGACTACAAGATAATAACCGGTGAAGATGGTATAACGCAGTATACAATTCCAGCGGATATGAGTGTGGATGAACTGGATGACGTTCACTGATTCAGATGCAGGCATTTACCCTGACAATACGCTTTCATCTTTGGAAAATATATTACCGAGTGTGTGTAAGTTTACCGGCAATTGGTATGTCGGAATAACGGAGATCGCTCTACCAAAACGTAAAAAAGAGAAAAGCGAATCAGGTAGCCGCGGAATTTCTAAACGTTCTATACCATCTGAAGATAAAAGCGTTACCGAAGCACCAGAATCTTTACCAGTTCAAAAAGATCCAAAAGCAATAATCGCTAAAGTTGTTGAATTGGGAAAGCAACATGTTCGTTTTAGATGGTATGCTAATGATTTGCAAAAGTTATGTTACAAGGAAAATGATATGAATTTTTCATCATTTCTTTCGTCATTTTTTTAGCAATTAGACCTACCCATTATAACTATTACCTGGCCGAAATTAAACAAATAATGTACGACCGTATTGAAGAAGATAGAGTTGGAAAGGTAATCTCCGACATAAGAAGTATTATAGAAGGAAGAGATTTTTGCATAAATATTTATCAGTCCGGTAAGATTGCTGAGAAAGTTTATTTAAAGTCAGATGCAAAATTTGCATCATTCCGAGCGCCTATAATTGGACAGATACCAAAAAACAAACGAAACCACGATGAATTATTACAGATGGTTGATCAATATATTTATCCGTCAAATAGTTTAAGGAAGAAACGGGATAAAGAAGCGGGTATTCAACCGACCACCCATACATTTCATCTGAAAGATTATGGCGTGAAGCTTAATGTAGCGCTGCCTATACCATCACCGATTAACATAACAGATTTCATAGCCTTGTTACTAAGCGGAATTGAATTTAATGACGAAGAGCTACTTGATAATGGAAAGTCATTTAGGTTCACAACATCTCAATTACGAACATCTCAATTACGAAAGCAGGTGTTTAACAAAATTGCCTCAGCAATCCGACGATTTATATCCCGCACCGCTAAAGAGTCCGGCACTGAAATATTACCCGATGAGTAGGTTAAAACTGATTTTCACACCATCATTAAAATGCCATACAAAAGAGCCGATGGTTCAAATTCTACAACTCCAGTTCCAATAGAAGTGGATAAAACCGATGATATTGCTGGCTTATTCATCGACGAATTCCTGAAGACACCCGTTGAGAAACGCGACCCCGAAACAATCGATGCAACAATAAAAGAGTCGTTTGATAAATCAATATTCCTGGACAGTATAAGTCAGCTGGAAAAATCATTGTCTGTACCTGAAAAAAGAACACATTGTGACACGCCCTCCAAAGCTATCGGTGATTGTGATGGAAAAAATTTGATATATGTTTATACGGATATTATTAAACCCAGAATAACTGGAAATAAACTGGTAAGAAATCTACGAGCAATCCCGCTGGGAAGTTGTGATAGCATTTTCAGATTCGATCATGTGGAGTACTGTCCACTGGAGAAAACTTTTATTGAAAGTATCTCAATCAAAATTACAGACCATCATGGCGAGCTAGTCAACTTTGAATCTAGCTTTATTCCAACTTTCATCATGCTTCATTTCAAACGAAGGTAAGAATCTATAAATATTCCCAAGTTCGAAATATCAACATAGTTTTGATACAGGATTTAACACGTCTCTATGCTAATGAGATGAATTCACACTACGCGCGTTACTACCTTGGCCAGAGTGGGGGAAAATTATCTGACATTGGAGAATTGTATCGATCGCCACTTGTTTACCAGCGAGGAAGGAGGGTTGGTAGTTTTTTCAGTGGATTGGTACGCTATCTCCAACCATTATTTCTACGTGGAGCAAAAGCTATAGACAAACAAGTCGTCGAAACAGGAAAGTCCATTTTTAAAGAGGCAGAAAGCAGACCACTGAAGAAGGTACTAAAAGAACATGGAAAATCCGCAGTACACGAATTAGCCCAAAAAGCTATAAATAAAATCTTCGATAAAATGCAAGGTAGAGATAGGAGATTAGCTATAAAACGAGCTAACCCTTACACAAGCAAGCAGCTGAAATCGGTGTCTAACCGTAAAAAAGGGAGAAAAGTGAGAAAGCTATCATCGAGCAGAGCTAAAAAAACTATAAAAAGACGACGACAATTAGGAATGCGTACATTGGATATATTTGACAAGTAGATAATACCATCACGATGGAAAAATAATGTATGAAGTCTGAATTGGATATTTTTACCTCACCACCAATTCAAAACAGTAATCTGAAGACCAAAGAGGTTGCTTACAAACCTATTGCATCACTGAACAGAAGGTTCCTAGTGTTTAACGTGGTGGCCTGACAAAGTGTGTCTTAACACCACGAGCTTCTCAAGCTACGAGTACGAATAGGCTCGCACTAAGGCCCCCATCCACATACTAGTCAATAGTCCATATCAAGTATGGGTACTGCTTTTCTGAGTATGAGTACCAGAATCTTATCGGGAGCTTGCATGGACTCCGTCATAGTCCTTGGTAAGGATCGGACCTATCAGCATCCTCGCCCTCTTTGGGAAGCGGCTCCCCTGTTGATAGCGCAACAGCACGCCAATGCACCATAATTCAGAAGAGTTGCCGAATAGCTACCGGTATTCAAACTGAATCTATGAAGACTGTACCCGCTTTGGGTGTCAACCACAGCCACCAAGTTTCAGCCTCCATAGGCTCCTCAACCAAAACCGGCAGGGACAAGTCCCTGGGGCCCCGGTTAACCCCTGGCACCAGTATACCTCTGGTAAGGTTTCGGGGAAGCGCAAGCACGACCCCTTCGATTGAGCCCCAAACGCAAAGCTCCGGATCGATCGCCGTATTTAGGGTTATCATCCTCTACACCAAGGATATATATGATAGACCCTGTTTAACATCATTCCTTTACCTCAATTCTGAGGATCGGTTCAGTACCTCTCCTCCTTTGCACTGGCTTGAGACAGTTCTCCTGGCTGCTTAGGCCGAGTATTAAACATCTGCTGGTCGACACCCCCGGATCCTCGTTCTGCGAGATACTCGCCCGGCTATGCGGCCTTTTTCAAGCATACTTGAGGGCGGTTGTGCCTCCCCCAGTTCCTCCCCGACCACAGCGTTGGAAAGCGGAGTTTGCATCACTGAACAATTCATTTGTGTTGGAAATTGTCTCACTTGGACATGAAGATACATATCGTGACTTATCCAGCATTTACTTATGCCTGAAAGTGCAGCTGATTTAAAAATGGCAAGGAAGAACTTTTCACGGGAAAGGAGAAACTTAAGAAAGCTGATGGAGGTGAAGTTTTAGCTGACCCCGTTGATGTAGCAAACAACCTCATGCATTCACTTTTTAGGCAATTCACTGTACGATTGAATGGTAAGAATATAGCTTAGACAGACAACAATTATCACTATCGCGCCTATATTGAAAATTTACTGAACTATGGTAAAGACGCTGCATCAACCCATCTCGAATCAGCCAGTTGGTATCTAGATCAGAATGAGATGGAGATGATTGAAGACTCAAGACCTGGCGGTGGTCCTACTGAGTTAAATGAGGGCTACCTTAAAAGGTCTGCAATGGTGGAAAAGAGTAACGTCGTTGAACTGATGGGCACAATTCATAGTGACATGTTGAATCAGGATAAACTGTTAATGAATGGAGTGGACTTCCGTTTAACACTTTCATTGGAAAACCGGAACTTTAATCCACGCGTAAAAATTCTAGAAGTGACAATGTTCATGAATCACGTCACTGTCAATCCCAGTATACTAGTAGCGCATGAAATTGTACTCCAACGATCGAATGCTGTATATCCGTACAAGCGGGTGGAAGTAAAAACCTACACTTTACCCACCAACACCTCTACTCTATCTCTTGATAATGTAGTTATAGGACAATTACCGAATTTGCTAGTTTTTGGTATGGTGGATAATGACTCCTACACCGGAAAGCGCACAAAAATCCATTCAACTTTAAGCATCACAAAATTACCAACTTCAATCTACCAGTAAATGGTGATCAAGTACCAAACCTTCCTCTAGAGTTTGATTATTCGCACGAAAAACCAGTTAGCACTAGAGGATATCTTTCTCTGTTCAAGGGGACTGGAACCAATTCAATTCTTTGATGATGGCTGTTTTCTGCTAGAATTTGATTCAACAGCTGACAACTCATACGATTCGAGATGCGCTAGTGTGGTTAGGATCGAGGGAAAATTCAGAGAAGCTTTAAAGAAAAGCGTCACCTGTATCAATTACGCGGAATATGATGGAAGGCTTGAAATTAAAAAAAATCGGAATGTATTTACAAGCTTTTAAAAAAGCTTTATATATATATATATATATATATATATATACACATATATATATATCGCAATAACATTCAGATTTGAATAGTATGTACTCTAGTTCACAGCGGAAGTCATGGCACATTGCCTTGTAAATGTTGAATACTTCTCAGAAGGTCACTTAACCTTCTTTAAGAAAGTATCGCTGACCGGGTTCGCATCACAGAACAAACTTTACTCGGAAGAAATTACGTATACATATCCTACCGCCTAGATTATAGCTACAGATCAGACAAGTGTATTTGGAAACTTGGAACTCAAGCGACTCGATGAGGATCTTATCAAATCGTTGGAAAAGTTTTCAACAGTGTTTGTGAACGGAGAATCGACTTAAGAATTCTTACAAAGCTACGTGACATCACATACTAAGGTTGTAAACCTTGAAAACATATTCTTGAAAGGACAGGAATGAACACAATAGAGATCATCAACGCGTTAAGAAGTAATATCATAACAAAAAGGATTTTTCACGGTGTATATTCCTGCGATCGTTTACCTCGGAAAATCAGAAAACCGGCATGCGACATAGCCAACACAGATCCCTCCCAAAAGAGCGGTGTTCATTGGGCAGCATTCTACTTCCCTAAAAAAAGATCAGCTGAATATTTTGACTCGTTCGGTAAATATCCTACTAACAAGTACTTCAAAAAATTCCTTCGGCGCAATGGTAAAGTATTTGTAAATAATAAGCAGAGGTTACAGAGTGCATTCTCGACCACGTGCGAGCAGTATTGCTGTGTATTTCTTTATTTTCGTTGTAGTGGTAGAAGCTTCAAAAGACTTCTGAGCCGGTTCTCTACTACAAACTATGACACGAATGATGATGAAATAGTTAATTTGTTCCAGAGAATCTATTCGAGGGTATCTTCGCAAAGTGTAGGGGGGTGTTACAACCAGTCCTGTAGACAGGAGACATGTATAAAAAAAGAAGCGCGAGCTCAGTATAAAGGGATCGTCCAGAAACCGCTGACTTTCAGTCTTACTTTAATAACCTTTCGGGCAGTATGACATCACCTATTCGGAAAATCGTGGACATTGCAAAACCGAAGCGCTCTAACAAAAGGAGCAAACCTGGAGGCACAGCTGAATTAATTACTAAAAGATCTTGCAGGCAGAAAATATCCAAGGTTCCTGGTGAAGATGTGCTACTGAACTACATCTACTATCTGGATGGATGTCAAAACCGGAAAGTTACGTTGGGCTTCGATCCACTCACATTTGAGGTTAAAATAATCTTCAGTTATCCTGGACGTTTCCCTGTATCAACTAACTTCCTAGGGTGGACTTCATTGTAGTTTTATCTGATCAAGATGAAGCAAGAAAATATTGAAAGTGTCAAAGCAACAGAAGCTGATTTAAAACAGGAGTACATCATACCAGTCGATCAAGGTAGTATCCGACTAACACCCCAGAACCTTTTAAATTTGTTCGAGAAGATGCAATTCTTTAATACTATTATGTACCACAGCAACAACGCAACCGACAGTGTGAGAGAGTATTTCAAACAGTATACAACTAGATGTAAGGCTAAAGATGTATTACAACTATTGAGTGAGTTTTTTTTATACCCTCACGTGCTTCATATGTGCACATTATGAAATTTCATGGTTTTGTAATCCTCAAATTATTTATGATATAACGATTGGTTAATAAAAGAACTAAATAACAACACATTTTCATATTTTACTCAATATTTTTCATTTATTAGCATATATAAGTATATATTTACAGAATTTTGCACTGCACATCGCTTGCAATGTGTCCCGTGAATTTCGCAATACGTGTGAAACTTTCTCAGTTCGCTAAGTTTTGGTAATTGCAACTGGATTATATCTGTTGATGGTAGATATTTTTGCACAAACTTCCCTTTCATCTCACCTTTTACATAGATCGTCGATGTAGCATATTTTTAAAATATATCTGGTAGACTGGTGTAATTGATATTGCCATCATCCCAGTGCAAACTGTTAATGTTATCCACATCAAAGTCGTTCTGTTTGCAGCCCTGGTGTGGATACGGTGGTGGAAGATGATACATTGATAGTATAAGTGATCCAAATTGTATACAGGAAGCTCTTTCGCAAAACATTGCCCGTTATTTTCACACACAAACTGGATATCTACAATAATATGTGCCATATCTGATGGTTGCAAGACTAGTAATGAAATGAAAGAAATGTTTAGAGTACTGGTACTTATATTTTATTCCAACAACTATTCGAATTTCATCATATGATCTAAAAGTCAATTACTTCTAATTTTTCATAACAAGGCAAACATCACTTAACAACCTATTTACATGATATGAATATCTAAACTATAAAATGCAAATATAAAATTTAATACAATAAAAATGGATAATATTTATTCTTCATACAAAACTTTTAAATGTTATCATAATTGTTTGGTCTACATCTTTTAAAACCATAAGAATAAGAGAAATATTCATCCGACACAAGTCTTTTGTCAAAAGTAAATCTCAGGAGTTTTTTTTTCGGGTTCTGATACAACAACACCTAGATGCTTTCGCTTGATTTTGACGTTCGGTCGTCACATGTACGCCATCAGATAAATCATCCTCCAAAACTAAAGATTTTAAACATTCAAAATTTGCAACTATTGAATTTTCGAAATTAAGAGTTATGCCTTTACATTTAACCACATGTTCAGTTTCAATTTTTAAACCATTTGTCTTAGGGCCTGTACTCACATATTCCGATGTATAAGCATCAGAACCATAGCATGCCACCTCATTGGTCAGATCACCCAGGAAGTCAGAGATCGGAAAATTTATTGGTTTGTGTTTACTATCCACAAAAATGACACTGTCTGTATCACAGTAGAGAATCGATGAACACAGTTTTTCCAATAGTTCGTATAATTTAATTCTAGCCAGTGGCGTTGTATAAGCTGCGAAAGGTATGTTTGCATGTGGCAAAGTTCTCAAATTTTCCTCTACATATTTCCATGTAACCCACATGTTATCATTATCAACCGGGTAAATTGAACAAATTTCTACACCTGGTGATTGGAGAAGCTCACAAAATTGTTTGAAATTATTAATCACTTTAGTGTTTGCTGGATCATCCCTTTGACCGAACTTGCCCCACAATGAGTTTAAACAAAGTTTGGCAATATTACGTCGACCAGAATTTTTTGGAATTTGGTTTTTATCAAGAACAATACATTCCCGCCTTCCGTAAGATTCAATAAAATTATCTTTAAGCTCATCTGTTATATATTCATTACCCCAGCCACTAGCCATTTGTTTAATTTTCAAAAAATTATTAACATATTCTGTAAATAATCCGCCAGTCTTTCCATTAGGGTTGTATACTGTGTATTCATATTTCCAAACTTCATATACTTTTATGACTTTGTACCCTCTTTTTACAGCTAAGGCTATTTCAGGAATTACCCATGTACCTGTGAGTTTTCGCTCATCATTTGAATGATCACAACTTGAAACTTTATTCTTCTCGGCACATTTTTTACAGAGTGTGAAATACAATTTATTGTTGTTTTTCAAGGGTAACACAGGAATGAGAAGGTTATTGGGAGCAATTACATCGCATTTAATGAAACCATGCATTGAAATAATTTCATGTATAGCAGGTATATTGTCATTTCGAAATATCTCAGCATGCTTTCTGGGGTACTGTGCGTATTTGTTGATATACGGGTACAGACTGGTAAAGTCTAAATAACGTATTACCTCTCCCTCTTTTACTTTATAGTATAATTTGAATGCCTCAGTACGACCTCCAAAAAGAGCATCCCGCACACATAGTGGTGGCATTATATCATTATAATATTCCCGCAATTTTTCATTCAAAACCTAGTCTTTATTTAGTACTTTTTTAAATTCACATTCTCACGAACATACCAGATTATATCCATTTCTCCCCTCGCTTCGATACGTCTTTGTGTGCTTTCATATCTTTGATTTATTGTTTCTAAAACCAACGAGCTATTTTCAGTCGCTTCTTGAAATTTAAAGCAATCTCTACAACCGTGATAATAACAGCCAAAGAACTCAAAGACAGTATTTGATTCTTTATGAAAGCCGTCGACATAGAATCCACACTTATCCAAATTTAACTCACCATTGTTGTTTGCGGAGTTTATCAAGCTGCTAGTTTGTGAATTTTTCCAAGCCAGCCACTTGCAAGAAATTACGGAATATGTTTTACTTTTGAAATAGCCTCTTTTAGGTATGACGCCCAAGATATTTTTTTCAAGATATTTTTTCCGAAAAACTAGCATACATGTCGATGCAATTGTGAGACTTTCTATTAAGGGGTTCGCATCTGTCATTTTAATAAATTCATCCATAAACCTTATACATCCTCGTCGGAAAATATTAACATCATTTACACAATATTGCAACAACTCATTTCTATTATTGAAAATATCTTGTGTTTTTGTATTGTACCAATTTAAAAAGGCCATCCTTTCTTTAGGTTTCATTGTATTGCAACCGTACATTTCTGGTGGTGGGTATTTACCGATATAATTTATATTCTCCTCCAAATTGAAATAATAAGGATAGTAACCTTTAGCACTGTCTTCAATATCGAAAACTTGTCGAAACTTAGAAAGTGGAAACGGCAGGAAATTTAAAGAGTCAACAAATGAAACTTGTTCAGATGTAACTTCATAATTTTGACTCCATTCAATAAAGGTTCAATATGTTTTTTTCAAGCTATTAACTCTGAAATCAAGAAATGACCATCATAGCCTTGTAAATTATGTGCATAACAATATACGCTGCTCATACATATAAGGTCTGGGTATTAAACAATAGTCTAGAAACCTTTGCACAACAGAGGATTGATCACTTTTTTCAAATATATGTTGTCTGACACCACATGTATCACATGGTTGTTTAATATATTCATCTTGATAACAATTGTGACAAACATGTTGTGCTACAATTAGATTTGCAGCATGTACAAAAGCTGAAGAGCTGTCTCCATACAGGCCATCTTGAGTAGTTTCACAATCAAAAAATATGATGAGAAGCTTTTTATCCTTTCTACCTATGTAGGGCGTTATAAAACAGTTATGTTGGGACGGTTGCATTTTTGAATACATCTGACAGAAGTATTTGTCACATTGATGTTTGAGTCCTTTCCTGTATGTAAAATTTATAAATTTTGTGCAAAATACACATATCTTGAAAGTGTCACATACAGTTTTTCCTCTGAACTTTTTATCTAAATGGTAAGCGAAACATAGCGGTCCTCTAAACCCGCGATTACACTCGCTACAGTCAACCATCTGTGATACAAACACGAAGGGTGGGAATGTGATACAGTACATTTCATTTCACATTTATGAAACGAATGATTTAAAACTTTCTCGCAATAGTTACAAATATAACTTTTGGAAAACAATCCGGTGACCGATTTTATGACGTAAAAATGTTTTGTACTCTCGAAGTAGAAGACGTAAATTTTTGTTGTTGTTATATCCTGTAGCGGAATTTTAAAAAAGATGGAACTCGGATCTCGAATATTATCGAAAACAACAATTTGATACCCACATAAGTATTTTAACTGCCCAGTATATGGGAAGTTCTTGTAATCGCCTCGAAAATCGAAATTGAAATTTTCAACACTTCTTTACGTTTTGAGGTCTATAGAGTATATATAAAGTGTTTTTAGAAAGGGAGATGTATGTGTGCGTGTGTGTGTGTGTGTGTACGTACGTACGTACGTACGTTCGTGGACACTTTTTTCTACGAGCATAACTCACGTAAACAAAGACCTTTTGACTTCGTTAAAGTGTCAATCGAAGCGTCTTTGCAATTTTAAAAGCTGATTAGTTTTTGGGATACTTCGGTCGGGGGGGTTTGTTGTTTTGCCCGTTTGAAGGTCATTTCTGTCATGCGTTATATCTCGCGAAGAAAACATACGATTTGCATGATTAAGGTGTCAATCGACGCGAATTAACATTTTAATAAATTTATCAAATTTTGAAAAAAATCGTTGGCGCCGTTTTTTAATTTAAGAAAAAAAAGTGCAAAAAATTAGGGTTTTTTCATGAACAATAAATTTTGAAACTGATTTACGAAAGAAAGTATTCAATTGTTATAAAATTCATATATTTCAAGCAATGCTTGTGAAAACAACATCAAAAAGTTTTACTCATGATTAAGTAAAAAATTAAATAAAAAAAAAAAATTATTAACATGCATCATGATCTTCAAGGTCATTTCTGTCATGCGTTAAATCTTGCGAACCAAACATACGATATACATTGTCAAGCTGTCAAGCAACGCGTCGTAAAATTTGCGTAAATCTGTCGAATTTTGAAAAAAATCGTTCTAGTAATTTTTTAATTTAAGGAAAAATAGTGCAAAAAATTAGGTTTTTTTAAAAAACAATAATTTTTTAACCTGATTTACGGAAGACAGTATTCAATTTTTATAATATATATATACTCCAAGCAGTGCTTGTAAAAGCATCATCAAAACTTTTTCTCATGATAACAAGAAACATTAAATAAAAAATAAAAAATTATTAACAGTCACCATGATCTTCAAGGGCATTTCTTCCATTCACTATATCTCACGCACCAGATATAATATTTGCATCATTAAGGTGTCAATCGACGTGCTTTCAAATTTCTTTGATTATTTTAACATTATAAAAAACCTTTCCAGCGGTTTTTTTATTCAATAGAAGAAAATGCGAAAACTTAGGGTCTTTTTCATAAAAAATATTTTTTTAACCTGATTTGCACAACACAGTAATAAATGTTTATAAAATTTATACATTCCTATCAGTTTTGAGGAGAAACCAGCAAAACTTTTTTCATGATTCTGAAAAAAATTCAATTAAAAATAAAAAATCATTTGAAGTTACCATATGAAAAGGGTTCTTCCGAACCTTATATCTTTTATTCTAAAGACTTTGTTGTAAAGTCAATCAAAGTTTGAAAATGTTTGGATAATTTGAGCAGACTTTTAATAGTTTTTGTTGTCTTTTAATTAAAATAAGCGGCTTAAATTTTGAAAACCATCAAAATTTCAATCAAATTTGTATTTGTGGTAATCAATCATCATCACCCATCCACCAAAAGCCTCGCGTAATCAATAGATGCTCCCGTAGATGATATGATTAATATTAACTCATTCCTGTTACTGCTACGAATACCTCTCATTATTATTATTTACAGTAGTACTATTTTCAAAATTATTAGTGTGTTTAATATTTTTAATGTTTATATAGATATTACTGGGAAGTTGACCGTGTGGACCTCAAGGGTCGCACTTCGCGGATTGTTGAAATTTATAAAGATCTAGGATGTTGCATCCATTCTCACTGATTACCACTTTGGCATTTTTACACAATTGATCAGCCTTCAAATCCAAAGATTGTAAAATGACTGAATTATTCACCCGGCTTATTTTACTCTCAACCATTTCCATTGCGTAACAAATACACCTTGGTAAACATGAAAGATCGTCGACTTTAGTGGTTTTACCCGCATCTACTAATACTTTTTTCCTTTTTAAAAGTTCATCATCATCTGTTTACTTTTTATTTATACGCCCCCCCCCCCTACACCCGAGGGAATGTTTACGACATCCGCATGGAACTGATTGATATCATCCGAAAGAAATTTAGTGTTCGATTGGTTTACATTTGCTAAAAGACCCATTATGTATTTCCCATTAATTTCCTGAACAGGCTTTAAACTCGAACATATGGGTTTAACGTGTGGTGATTTTGGGAGTGTTATTTTAAAGCTCATTTTACACTCCGAATTTGCGTTAACAAGAATGTCTGCAATTATCTTATCAAATATTTTTCTAAAGCACTTAAAGGATCAGCAGCTATATTGGTGAGGACCTTTATCTGCAAAACTTAAGGTGACACCTGTGACGTTAAATTTTTAACTCCCCAGTATATGGGAAGTTCTTGTAATCGCCTCGAAAATCGAAATTGAAATTTTCAACATTTCTTTACGTTTTGAGGTCTATAGAGTATATATAAAGTGCTTTTAGAAAGGGACATGTATGTGTGTGTGTGTGTGTACGTTCGTGGACACTTTTTTCTACGAGCATAACTCACGTAAACAAAGACCTATTGACTTTTTTAAGGTGTCAATCGAAGCGTCTTTGCAATTTTAAGACCTGATTAGTTTTTGGAATACTTCGGTCGGGGGGGTTTGTTGTTTTGACTCTTTGAAGGTCATTTCTGTCATGCGTTATATATCGCGAATCAAACATAAGATTTTCATAGTTAAGGTGTCGATCGGCGCGTATTGACATTTTTGTGAATCTATCAAATTTTTAAAAAAATTGTTAGAGCCGTTTTTTAACTTAAGAAAAAAAAGTGCAAAAAATTTGTTTTTTTTATAAACAATAAAATTTTAACCTGATTTACGAAAGACAGTATTCAATTTTTATAAAATTTATACATTTCCAGCAATGCTTGTGAATACAACCTCAAAACTTTTTCTCATGATAACAAAAATAAAAAATAAACAAGCCGCGAGGTGCGACCCTTGAGGTCCACACGGTCAACTTCCCAGTAATATCAACATAAACATCAACAATATTAAACACAATAATAATTTTGAAAATAATAATACTTTAAGTAATAACAATGAGAGGTATTCATAACAGTAACAGGAATGAGTTAATATGAATCATATCGTCTACGGGAGGGTTCATTGATTACGGTTTTTGGTCGATGAATATTCACGCGGATCAATTGGTGGGGGCCTGTTTGATCTTGAAAATTTTTGTTGGTTTTCAAAATTTAAGCAGTTTTTTTAATTAAACGACTATAAAAACTATTAAAAAGGTGCTCAATTATGCAAATATTTTAAAACTTTGATTGAATTTACAAAATTTTTTTTAGAATAAAGGATATAAAGTAATAGCATTGGTATGAACCCTCTTTACATGGTAACTTTGAATGATTTTTTTATTTTTTATTTAGTTTTTTTCATAATCATGGAAGAAAATTTTACCGGTGTCTCTTCAAAAACTAATGAGAATGTATAAATTTTATAAACTGGTATCACTGTGCGGTGCAAATCAGGTAAAAAAATATTTTTTATAAAAAAAAACCATAATTTTTTGCATTTTCTTCTATTAAATTAAAAAAACGGCTGAAACGAATTTTTATATTGTTGAAAACTTCACAAAGATGTTAATACACGTCAACTGACACCTTAATTATCCAAATATTATATCTGGTTCGTGAAATATAGTGAATGATAAAAATGACCTTGAAAATCTTGATGAGTTTTAATGATTTTTTATTTTTAATTGAATTTTTCACGTAATCATGGGGAAAAGTTTTGATGATGTTTTTACAAACATTGTTTGCAATATATAAATTTTATAAAGATTGATTACTATTTTTCGCAAATCAGCTTAAAAATTTATTGTTTATGAAAAAAATCTAATTTTTTGCAGTTTTTTTTCTTAAATTAAAAAAACGGCTCCAAAGCTTTTTTAAAAATGCGACACATTTACAAAAATATTATGATAATGAATGACACCTAAACTATGCAAATCCTATGTTTGATTCGCGAGATATAACGCATGACAGAAATGACCTTGAAGAGCATGATGACTGTTAATGATTTTTTGTTTTTTATTTGACTTTTTTTGTAATCATGAGTAAACATTTTGACGTCATTTTTATAAAAACTGTTTGGAGTATGTAAATTATATAAACTTTGATTACTTGGACTTGACAATAAGGTTAAAAATTTATTGTTTTTGGAAAAAAAAAACACAATTTTTTGCACTTTTTTTTAAAAAATTAAAAAACACCTCCAACGATTTTTTTTAAACTTGACAGAATAACGTAAATGTTAATACGCGTCGATTGACACCTTGATCAAGGAAATCGTACATTTGGTTCGCGAGATATAACGCATGATAGAAATGACCTTCAAACGGGCAAAACAGCAAATCCCCCCGCACGAAGTTTCCCAAAAACTAATCAGCTCTTAAAATCCCAAAGACGCTTCGATTTACATTTTAACGAAGTCGATACGACTTTGTTTACGTGAGTTACGCTCTTTGAAAAAACTGTCCACGAACGCACACACGTACGTACGGACGTACGTACGTACATACACACACACACACATACATACTTCTTTCTAAAAACACTTAAAATATACTCGTAAGACCTCAAAACGTAAAGATATGTTGAAAATTTCAATTTCGATTTTCGAGTCGATTACAAGAACTTCCCATATACTGGGAAGTTAAAAATCATTAACAGGCATCAGGATTTTCAAGGTCATTTCTGTCGTGCGTTATACATATCTCGTGAACCAAACATACGATTTGCATGGTGAAGCTTTCAATCAACGCGTATTAACATTTGTGTAAATCTATCAAATTTTGAAAACATCGATGGAGCCGTTTTTTAATTCAAGAAAAAAAGTGCAAAAAATTAGGGTTTTTTTATAAACAATAAATTTTTACCCTGATTTACGAAAGACAGTATTCAATTTTGATAAAATTTATATACTTCAAGCAGTGCTTGTAAAAGCATCATCAAAATTTTTCTCATCATAACAAGAAACATTAAATAAAAAATAAAAAATTATGAACAGTCATCATGATCTTCAAGGTCATTTCTTCCATTCACTATATCTCACGAACCAGATATAACATTTGCATCATTAAGGTGTTAATCGACGTGTTTGAAAATCTCTTTGATTATTTTAACATTATAAAGATCCGTTCTAGCGTTTTTTTAATTTAATAGAAACAAATGAGAAAACTTAGAGTTTTTTTCATAAAAAATATTTTTTTAATCTGATTTGCACAACACAGTAATAAATGTTTATAAAATTTATACCTTGTTATCAGGTTTTGAAGAGAAACCAGCTAAACTTTTTTCATGATTTTGAAAAAATTCAAATAAAAATAAAAAATCATTCAAAGTTACCATATGAAAGGGGTTCTTCCGATTGATATTACCTATATCTTTTATTCTAAAGACTTTGTTGTAAAGTCAATCAAAGTTTTAAAATGTTTGGATAATTTGAGCAGATTTTTAATAGTTTTTGCAGTCTTTTAATTTGAAAAAGCGGCTTAAGTTTTGAAAACCATCAAAATTTCAATCAAATTTGCATTTGTGGTAATCAATCATCATCACCCATCCACCAAAAGCCTTACGTAATCAGTGGATGCTCCCGTAGATGATATGATTAATATTAACTCATTGTTGTTACTGCTATGCAAACCTTTCATTATTAATATTTTAAGTAGTGGTATTTTCAAAATTATTATTGTGTTTAATATTGTTAATGTTTATTTAGATATTACTGGGAAGTTGACCGTGTGGACCTCAAGGGTCGCACTTCGCGGCTTGTTTAAATTGCTTCTCTTTCCTGGAAATTATTTGAAACGATCTTGATATATCGCTTGAGCCACCCCCTTGTTGATTACCTTCACCGACACATTCTATTATTCACCAAAAGGTTAAATGTTTCGTTACACAAACCATTTGAAAACAACAGGTGATGTAGCTTTGAAAACTCTATCAACTGCGTAAAAAACCTGTATTTGTCATCTAATGTCGGATAAATATTTCCATCACTAAATTTATTTCTTGTATCCTCAACCAGGTAATACAATCTTCAAAACTAGATGTAACGCAATTTTAAAATCTTTAATTATATTTTCCATCTTTTTATTCACTTACTCTCTATTTTACATTATTAAAACAAATACACTATTTTAAACTATTTAGTAATTTTATTAGCTTAATTTTATCCGCCCCAGTTGTTAGCGGGATTATTCTGTGAAGCTCAGCCCTCTGCTGACGCAACTTCACCTGACGTCCACCACGCTTCTTTTTTGGGGGGCTACGTTGACGTAGGTTCTGGCACGAACCTTTTGCGCTGCAACCGTCTTTGCAGCTCTTCAACCGTCAGAGGTTGAGGCCCAGGGAGAGGTGACGTCCTCCTCGCCTTTACAGGCTGTTTATTCTCCTCTGTTGCGGCTCCTGACTCAGCTTCTTCACGCTGCTCGGCTGCTGCAACCCCAGCCAAAACTTTTTGCGGGCGTTGGAGATCTAGGATCGCTGATTTTCTTCCAGAAATTACTTCACTAGTAATCTGGTTAGAAGAATATCTGTGGCGATATTCTTCTAATGTTATACGTCGCAGTGGAATTTCTTTAAAATTCATGCTAAGCTAACTTATGGCAGCTGCAAAATAGGCCTTGTGGGGCCGCAATTTACCAAAAATTATAATATTGCTGTAAACAAAAATAGAGAGCGAAAAATTTATATATAAAAAATAATAACTTAAAAATCAAAAAAAATTATCTCTCTGATAACCTATCAGAGTGCTGTCTGACAATTTATGATAACCCATGGTACCAGCCACGGATTTTTATACAAATTTTACCACGCCGTACAATGTACAAATTGCAAGCATATGCATGTGGTCTTTGCTACCGGCCGTGTTAACCAAACGTCATTTTCTCATGAAGCTAATTAATTCACATTGCAAATTGAGCCATACAACTTAATTACTCCATTTCGCAATATAGTGTAAAATATGTATCATAAAAAATGCGGAAGACAAGAATGCGGAAGCGTTATTTTAATGATATTCACCCTCAAATCTACAGCTCCCCAGCAAACAACAAGAAAAAAAACGATTAACCTGCCGTTACGTACAACGCATAACCTGTCGTTCGGTACATGATCAGGTCACAGTGTAACCTTGGGGGAATACCTTTATTTACAATAAACACGTATCGTGCTCTTTACCATCATTCGTTTGCCTTCAAAAAAGACTTGAGATATTTTAACCTCCTGAATTAATGAGCTCCTGGTAGACTGTCTCGCAGTATTAAGAAAGTTAATACATATAACTATGTACTATAATACCTCTGTCCGATCATGTGTATTTAAACACGTCTCAACGTACATGTGTATGAAGTTAATTGGATACTTTTCGTAATGTATTATGGTTAGTATTAGAATTCAGCATGGATGGCAATTACCATTAAAATTGCAGCCTGTTTCTTTTCACCCATCATTCGGCTTGCCTTTGACACAAATAACGTACAGTAACACGGCGTATTGAAGATCATTGGGTTCGTAAAACATTAAGCTAATTTTGATATAGTGCCCCAGAAAATGTGCGTGCAAGGCTTTACCCTGTCCCCATCATTCGGCTTGCCTTTAGCACAAATAACGTACAGTAACACGGCGTATTAATAATCAATGCCACCACGCGACCGTACCCCAGACTCCAAATGGCACTGATTCCCCATTTAAGCCCCTTGTAACCACGTACACCAAGACCCAACCTCCACTGATTGGATGTGATTGAAAAAGTGGTTCCCACCTATACAAAACCCGGTTCGAAGGAACGTCACTTACTACTTCGGATGGCGTAACAACAGATCATACCAGAGTAGTTTATATACCTTGATAGGAGCTGTATTGTAAGTTCGGTATTAAGTTTGTCTGAAGTACTTTCGGAGTTCATTTGGCTCCCGAGGCCATACGCAGAGGCCCACGACGCATACGGCTTACGCCGCCATGTATGTAAGCGTTGGGCATACATTTTTCAAATTAATTAATTAAATATTTGAATAATTAATTACACTCTGTTTTTCAGTTTAATTCACATATGTATAACGAGCATTTATACGAAATTTATTGCTTTATCTTGTCAAAAACCAAGCATGCAAATTTTTAGTCAATCATAAACATCATTCAACGCTAGGTTTATAGGAATGTATGTACATAAGTATAAATGATCGTCAAGACTTGTTACGACTATATTTTTCGCAACGTTGCTACCACACCGCAGCCGACGCTGGCCACGGTTTGGACAATCCTACCCAGCTTCACCCGCGAAGAGGGGTGATTCCCTAAACGGTAATAGAGTCCGCGAGGACCCAAAACTACCAACAAGGGAATCTGGGACAAAAAGAACACAAAAGCCGGAAACGCGATTCCGCGTCGCCACTTCACACAATAAAAACAATTTATACTCCGAGCACTAACTATCTTATTCTTTCCAATTCAAATCTATCTTTCCCTATCTATATATTCTTAAATCTACTTACAATTTGGTTCCCTTACACTACTTCGTCGACTGCTTCCTGACTTACTCGCTGGCTGCTCGTCTCTTTAAATTTCGCTCCTCTTCCTTCCTTGTCCTGGTCGATGTCGTGGGGGTTGGGTTGGTTGGAGTTGCTCGTCCTCGAACTTCTCACCAAACCACAAGATCGACGTCAAAGAAACCCGCAGCTTCGCACTGAACCAAACACTCACGTAAAGAACCAACGGAGCTTTCCACTCAACCCAAGACCGACGTCCAAAAACCAAGGCAGCTTCGCACAAGCGATCGACGTAAAAAGCCCCGTCAGCTGCTCCCGCAATCTTATTTATCCAAAAAACCCGTTTTCTCTGCGTCGGTGGTCAATGCCCACTCAGCTGGGTTGCTGACCTCATCGCAGCTTTCAAAAGCTTTGGGAACTGGTTTGGTCAGACGTTGTGTCTCGATGCGGGGGAGATGCTATGACTGCTGCCTGTCTGGTGAAATACTCGAGGCAGTCGTTAACCATGGTGAAATGCAAGTAACAATGGTTGTGGGTATCACTAGCGCATAGGAGACTCCATTGGGCGCATCGTAGACCGAGCGGAGCCTGGTTTTGGCTCTGTTGCGGCGATTGGGTGATCGTTGTTTGTTGCCGTCATTGCTTGAAACTTATCTGCAGGATCGTTGACGTTGACTGTGGTGCATTTGCTACTACTACTACTACTTAGCTATCTAATCCAGTATCGTTAACCTACTTGCATCTCTCCTATATTTATATAATTCAAACTTCTAGCCTAAATTGACCTACACCCTACAATATAGTTCATTAATAACAATTTAGTTCATAATTAACAATATAATTCAATAATAATCATATATTTCATAAATTGGCTTGACTGCGTGAAGTAGAGAACGTAACATTATCAATTCGTTCAAGACAGCGTTTACCCGCACGGTATTTTGGGGTCTTAGAGGACAGGACAGACCCCCATTTTGCTCTTAATGGGTTTTGGGTCGACCACGTTGCGTGGCGAACGTAACAGACTGCTGTCGAAAACGAAAAGCCACGAGTTGTTCCAAATGTTTTATCCTCATTCAAAACTAGAAGTGGGATATTCTTAGTTCAAAGTTGATTTCTCGCGTTCTGTGTTATCAATTGCATGTACTATAAATATACCCAAGATCGACAATTCGACGTCCTCAAATTTCATTGAATCTTTACGAGCAATGCTTACGTATGTGTACACATATGTACATTGCTTATACGGAGCACCACCTGCTCGTGAACATCCATTCGTCGGTTTTTTTTCATTTTGAAAATTTCTGTCCGATAACATAGATTCAGGAATGGGAGGTGTGAGTCCGGGAAATACACAGCTCTCCACTTGTCTTATCACCCCGGTAAGCCAGATAACTGTTTGGTTATATGTGCATGTGTGCTGTAAACTATCTACAGTGCAGCATAGCTATGAAGCAAATTATTTGATCTCAGCAGGGTGCTTTGGGCTATTCTTGTCTCAAATGATATTACCATTCCTAAATAGAGACATTGCAGCGTCACAAGCGATATCTTGTGGCTGCGATCAATCTTTGGAATTTCTAAGGGCGTTCCATTGCATGCATAGTTTGAAACATTTAGATAGATCATATATTTTTATATTTCTTGTTTAATTCATTTCATTGACTTTAATTTTAGTCTTAGGCGGATTAAAAGACATAAAAAGATGATAAAAAATTATAAAATTATTGATTACTGTTGATAAATGAACAAACCCATCCATTAAGCACTGAAATGTTTATAATTTAAGCGTTAAATATCATTTGGTTTGAGGTTGATTCTAATATGGAAGTTATATTACAGTATTATTATGTACACAGTGATTGATAAGTCTCATGTACCACGGTAAGATCCACGATTTTGTAGTCAAATGGTAGTTTAACGGTGCAATTTGGCTAAGCATGTGTAAATTTTTAACAATGTAAATTTGTATTTAATGGTAGGCTTAAGTCCAAGTTTTGTGATCCCTATTATGGCCGCTATCTAGGAAAAAAAAAAAAGGCGCGAAGTGCGACCCTTGAGGTCCACACGGTCAACTTCCCAGTAATATCTAAATAAACATTAACAATATTAAACACAATAATAATTTTGAAAATACCACTACTTTAAATAATAATAATGAAAGGTTTTCATAGCAGTAACAAGAATGAGTTAATATTAATCATATCATCTACGGGAGCATCCACTGATTACGTAAGGCTTTTGGTGGATGGGTGATGATGATTGATTACCACAAATGCAAATTTGATTGAAATTTTGATGGTTTTCAAAATTTAAGCCGCTTTTTTAAATTAAAACACCGCAAAAACTATTAAAAATCTGCTCAAATTATCCAAACATTTTAAAACTTTGATTGACTTTACAACAAAGTCTTTAGAATAAAAGATATAAGGTAATATCAATCGGAAGAACCCCTTTCATATGATAACTTTGAATGATTTTTTATTTTTAATTGAATTTTTTCAGAATCATGAAAAAAATTTAGCTGGTTTCTCTTCAAAACCTGATAACAATGTATAAATTTTATAAACATTCATTACTGTGTTATGCAAATCAGGTTAAGAAAATATTTTTTATGAAATAAACCGTAAGTTTTTTCATTTTTTTCTATTAAATTGAAAAAAAAACGCTAGAACGGATCTTTATAATGTTAAAATAATCAAAGAAATTTTCAAACACGTCGATTAACACCTTAATGATGCAAATGTTATATCTGGTTCGTGAGATATAGTGAATGGAAGAAATGACCTTGACTGTTCATAATTTTTTATTTTTTATTTAATGTTTCTTGTTATGATGAGAAAAAGTTTTGATGATGCTTTTACAAGCACTGCTTGAAGTATATAAATTTTATCAAAATTGAATACTGTCGTTCGTAAATCAGGTTAAAAATTTATTGTTTATAAAAAAACCTAATTTTTTGCACTTTTTTTCTTAAATGAAAAAAACGGCTATATCATTTTTTTAAAAATTTGAAAGATTCACAAAAATGTCAATACGCGTCGATTGACACCTTAACTATGAAAATCGTATGTTTGATTCGCGAGATATAACGCATGACAGAAATGACCTTCAAAGAGTTAAAACAACAAACCCCTCAGACCGAAGTATTCCAAAAACTAATCAGCTCTTAAAATTGCAAAGACGCTTCGATTGACACCTTAACAAAGTCAATAGGTCTTTGTTTACGTGAGTTATGCTCGTAGAAAAAAGTGTCCACGAACGTACGTACGTACGTACGTAAACACACGCACACACACACATACATCTCCCTTTCTAAAAACACTTTATATATACTCTATAGACTTCAAAACGTAAAGAAATGTTGAAAATTTCAATTTCGATTTTCGAGGCGATTACAAGAACTTTCCATATACTGGGAAGTTAAAAATTGTTTTGTTTATTCATCAGAAACTTGATATTTCCAATGAAAAATACTCCTGAAATTTGAATTCACGTCAAAAAATTCGTTTCTAATGCTTTGAAGTCTCATTTTTGCATTTATCTGGAAACAAAAGGATTAATCTATCTTGGAGTATATTATTTTCAAATCAATTTCAGGATCCAATTGATGCATTAGCCTCCACTGTAGAAAACTACCGATTGATTGGAATATTTTTAATTTAAACAAGCTTTGAGGTGCAATCCTTGAGGTCCATACCGTCAACTTCCCAGTAATATCTATATAAATATTAAAAATATTAAACACAATAATAATTATGACAAGCCGCGAGGTGCGACCCTTGAGGTCCACACGGTCAACTTCCCAGTAATATCTACATAAACATCAACAACATTACAACAATGAGAGGTATTCATAGCAGTAACAGGAATGAGTTAATATGAATCATATTGTCTACGGGAGGGTCCATTGATTGCGTAAGGTTTTTGGTCGATGAGGACAGATTGAATATTCACGCGGATCAATCGGTGGGGGCCTTTTTGGTCTTGAAAATTTTTGTTGGTTTTAATAATTTAAGCATTTTTTTTTTAAATAAAAGACTATAAAAACTATGTAAAATCTGTTCAAATTATGCAAATATTTTAAAACTTTGATTGAATTTACAACAATTTTTTAGAATAAAAAAAATAAAGTAAAAGCATTCGTATGAACCCTCTTTAAATGGTAACTTTGAATGATTTTTTATTTTTCATTTATTTTTTTTTATAATCAAAGAAGAAAATTTTTCCGGTTTCTCTTCAAAACCTGATAAGAATGTATACATTTTATAAACATTTATTACTGTGCTGTGCAAATCAGGTTAAAAAATATTTTTTATGAAAAAAACTATAATTTTTTGCATTTTCTTCTATTACATTAAAAAAAAGCTGAAACGAGTTTTTATAATGTATAAACTTCATAAAGATATTAATACACGTCAACTAACACCTTAATGATGCAAATATTATATCTGGTTCGTGAGATATAGAGAATGATAAAAATGACCTTGAAAATCATGATGACTTTTAATAGTTTTTTATTTTTAATTGAATTTTTTACGTAATCATGACTAAATGTTTTGATGCTGTTTTTACAAACATTGTTTGTAATATATGAATTTTATAAACATTGTCTACTTATTTACGCAAATCAGGTTAAAAATTTATTGTTTATGAAAAAAAACCTAATTTTTTGCACTTTTTTTTCTTAAATTAAAAAACGGTTGCAATGATTTTTTTAAAAATTTGACAGATTCACACAAATGTTGATACGCGTCGATTGACACCTCTATGATGCAAATCGTTTGTTTGGTTGGCGAGATATAACGCATGACAGAAATGACCTTCAAAGGGTCAAAACAGCAAACCCCCCCGACCTAGGTATCCCAAAAACTAATCAGCTCTTAAGATTGCAAAGACGCTTCGATTGACACCTTAACGAAGTTGATAAGACTTTGTTTACGTGAGTTATGCTCGTAGAAAAAAGTGTCCACGAACGTACGTACGTACGTACGTACGTACACACACACACACACACACACATACATCTCCCTTTCTAAAAACACTTTATATATACTCTATAGACCTCAAAACGTAAAGAAATGTTGAAAATTTCAATTTCGATTTTCGAGGCGATTACAAGAACTTCCCATATACTGGGAAGTTAAAAATACTACTACAAATAATGAAGATAACAATAATTGGAATGAGTTAATATTAATCGTAACATCGACGGGAGCGTCCATTGAATACGTAAGGACTTTGATGTTTTTATTCACGCGGATCAATCGGAACGGATACAGGTTACAAAAGCTTTTCTACGTTACTTGTTATTTTCATATCGAATCTTGAAGGACAAAATAACGCTAGCAAAAATGAATGCAGTTTTTGTTATAACGCCCACTGAAGAGATTTTGTGGCGTATTGGCCATTTTAAATAGTTGGGTTCAAAATTTAATCACACACAATCACATAATCACTAAATTTGTGTTTTCACGATTTTACATCAATGAGACTTATAATTATTTCTTAAATTGCAGTTGGTCTTGAAAAACATTGAAAATGCAGTCAAAAATCTTTTTAATTGCATGTAAAAAATAGGAACAATTACAAATGATGATGGAGAAAGTTATTGAAATCTTACGAACACTGCAGAACAAAACTATTAAAACCTACTATTTTTTCTTAATTTAATGAAATCATTTTAAAGCTCATGATCTTGCAAAGTATTGACTACAAAACATTTTACCATTGAAAGCGTTGATTATCACAAATTTGACTGATTTTTTTTTTGGTTTTCAAAATTTAAGGTTTTTTTTTATTAAAATAGGAACACGGTACTGTGAAAACTTTTCAAAATAAGCTCAAATTATGCAAATATTGCTAAGCTTTGATTGCAATGTCTTTAGAATAATAGATAAAAGGTAATTTTCATTCATATGAACCCTTTTTACATGGTGCCTTTGAATGATATTTTTAATTTTTTTTTATGTCAATATAAATTTTTTTTTTTTTGGTTTTTCTACAAAAACTCATAAGAATTTATGAGTTTATGTTGTACAAATCAAATGAAAATTTTTTTATTACGAAAAAAAAATCTTATTTATTGCACTTTTTTAAAAAATTAAATAACGGCTCCAACAATCTTTTTGAAAATTTGAAAGGAATACAAAAATGTTGAAACGCGTCGATTGATACTTTAACAATACAAATCCTTTGTTTGGTTGGCGAGATATAGTGACAAAAATGACCTTCAAGGGGTCAAAATAACAAACCTTTCCCCTCCTTCAAACGGAAGTTTCCCAAAAACTATCCAGCTCTAGAGATTATAAAGGCGCTCCGATTGACTTCTCAACGAAGCCGAAACGAATCTGTTTACGGGAGTTATGTTCGTATAAAAACTGTCTCCGAACGTACGTACGCACATATACCCAAATACATGTTTCTTTCTAAAATCCTTTTAAATATACCGTTTAAACCTCAAGATATGTTGTAAATTTCAATTTCAATTTTTGAGGCGATTACAAGAACTTCCTATGTACTGGGAAGTTAACAATGGCAGTATGTATCTAAAAGTTTATTTTAAACTCCAGTGAATTTTGCAACTGGATCAAAAACTATCAAAACACGGGGTTTGAAGTATGTTTGGTAATTTTGTTTGTTATGTGGTTGAGTGGTAGAAATTGAAAAGTTAATTAAAATAGCATGCTTAGCTATAAAAGCATTAACGAACTTACACAGCCACCTTAAATCTAGAAATCTAGTAATAAAAGTAATTTTTTACTTTCATATCTTATATAAGAAGTAAAATGAGTCTGAAAAATTTCCAACTTTCGTAGTTTTAGCTTTTGAAATATGTAGACACAACATCTGAACTGGATTATTCCGCAGTTATTAACATGACATCTGCCGAGAATTCATGCCTACTTTATTTTACCGTGCCCAGCTGGATTGATCGGTCATTAAAAATACCGTGGTTTTTTAAAAAAAATTAAACGAAGATAGTATTAAATTTATCACGGTGATAATCAAATACAATAACGAAATGGTCAATCTTCATAAAATGAAAAGATAAATTTACTTTTACGTCATATTAATCAAGTTGATAAGTCAATAATCGGTATTTATATGGTTTCATTCTTTCATATACATAAAATGTACCTATGTATGCACCTATTTCCAAAAAATTAATCGTTATATAGTCATTTTGGACATTCGTCGCAGCCAGGTCTTGATTATTGTCAAACACCTGGAGCGGTCTAATACAAAGTTTGATTTTCTAGATGCTAAATGATTCGTCTCATCTATTTTGTGCTATTATGAAGTTTAATCGCTATCCGTATACGCTTTTCAGTATTTTATAATTCTATTGAGTTTCGCATGGAACTGGAGAAGAATATATTTTTTATTTGGTTTGACTTTCTAGACCGCAATAGAAGATTTATTAGTTGTTGTTAGGCTTCTTTGTTAAACTTCGTGCAAATTAACACCTAACCCTAGACGGAAGTAAATGTATATCAACAATAGGGTATGCATCCAATCTGATATCCAGATATTGGCTATCCTCAATAAATCGGTTCCATATTTTAGCTGTCAAGGTAAATTTATTGTGTTTTTTCAAACTCTGGCTTTTTTTGCTCTTGTTATGAAATCTTTTAAATCTCATTCGAAATATAAAGGATTACATTTCCATTATTCGGTAAATACGAGATGCCTTTATGTTTTTATCGTTTAGCTTTGTTTATTCGTTGACACGGTTTCCTAACGATAGTATTATCCTCTCCGGTTTGAAAACTGCATCTTTTTCATTCAAAAGTGCTCTAACAAAAGCAGTTTTGATATTCGATTCGATTCGATTCGATTTTCTTCAGGACTCCAATTCAGCTGTCGTAAATCATCATACCTTTGTTTAAAGCAATTGGCATCAAATTCTGAAAACACCTCATCGACCATTGGCTTCCCAATTTCAATTTAAGCTTTGCACGCTACTGTCGGCGAAATTCAGAGAATCGAAACTCTGTGATCTAATTTTTTCAAAACTGTTTTCAAAATTATAGTTGTTCCATTGCAATATTCTTATATGTGAATTGAAGAGCTCATTGCTGGAGTCAATTTATCATCAATTCGAAATTTTCTATTTGTTCTTAAATATAAAAACTAAGCACTGTAGCTGTATGCTTGCCACTAACATGCACAAGTTCAGCACATTTTTCCTATATTGATTTCAATATTATATATTACTAAATAGTTCTTAATTGTTCACGTCCGCACGTCCGGTGTTTTGATGACAAATACATCAACAAACAGAGTTTTCTTTATATCTACTATAATCATTCGTTACCTTTACGATATTTTTTTTGGAAAATAAGGTTATTTAAAATTCTTTTCGAAAAGCTAGAAATGCTGTACTTGCAGAAAGATATTTCATATGTGGCTCAGTTAAAATATCATATAAACTTAAGAAATTTACAATTGTTAACTTCAGTCCAAACTATTCTAAAAATTATAATTGTGCTTTATCAGAACAGTTTTTTTCAACGACACCCCACATGCATGTGAAGAATTTTCTTTAAAAATTACTTTAGCAGTGTTTGCGTATCTCATAATAATTTTTCATTTTGTAATAAATCGACATATCTTTGGGTACAAGGTATAAGGTGTAATTTAATATATATATATATATATAATATATATATATATATATATATATATATATATATATATATATATATATATATATATATCACCAATGTGCAAACATGAACTCGAAGGACTTGCAGAGCAATATATGGATATTTGTTAAATTAGTAACCATCCTCCATGGTTTATATTTTGGAAATTCCCTTATGTGTATTTCATAAAGTACTTAACAGTCGGATGTAATATGTATTACACGTTGTAACTTTGTAAATAACAAAACTTCTCTGAATGTGTGAAGTTGCCTCTTTATTTATGTATTATTTGATGCAATGCAATGTAATATTGGATGTTGTCAGTAGCCGTATTTATGAAAACTATGCAATCGATAAAAGTTGAAAGTTAAATATATATTTTGCAACAAACCCAATCATATAATTCACAAATAATAAGCGTTTATTTATTTTGCTAGATTTTCTGGAATGTGAATACACTCTTAAAATAAGTATTATAATATATTTCTACACACGCATTTATTCAAGTGTATATCTCGAACTGATAAGCCAGGCCACATCCATGTTACTAGCGTCTATGAAATTCTGAAAAACTTTCGTTTAAAACATGCTTTCATAAATGTCCAGCAGAAATTTCAATAAGTTTGATGGACCCCATACTAGACGTTTTACATTATATTCAAGTAATGGTTCCATTTTAAAGCCACAGGCAATCTAAACTTCTCTCGTTGCATTGTCCACTGTAAATGCTATGAGCAACAACAATTAAAACGTTGAAATCGACACCATAAAGTACTGTTGAGTACTTGGACATCACAAAGATATCGTTTTAATTGTCATACTAATAAGGAAGCCAAAATATTTTAGCAGACTACCGAGCTTTACAATGCGAAAGACTAAAATGCGATCCTGACGCTTGGAATGTATCTACGTTGGTACAATTTTCGTATCTGTTAGCATGCAAATTAAATTAAAATGCTACTAGGCGGTGAGTAATTTTCCATAGTCGTTTATTTGAATGGCGCTTGGAAGCTCTCCAAATTATTATTATCCTCATGTTGAACAGCCGTTACACCGCAAATAGCTACTGAAGTTATGAGGAGTAGTAAATTGTTAAAATTAGTGGGAAAACCGACAGTACCGTGTTCTCTTCTACATGTATCGAACTGCTATCGTCACACTGAAAGCAGCTGAGTCAATGTAGAGCTAATATTTACTTGGGTGAGTGTGACCTAGGATAGTGTCTTGCTTGACATCCCAAAAGCTACTATTGATTGCATGAAAAAACTACTATATAGTAAAAAACAACATCTACAAAAGAAATTTCACTTTGTGTCCTGATTTTATTAACTTCCCAGTTCCCTATGGGAAGTTATTGTAATGGGGTCGATTTTACGAATCCCAAATTTTGACATATCTCCACGTTTTAAGGTCTCTAGAATCCAAATCCATCGTTTTTAGAGAGATGTCTGTGAGTGTGTATGTACGTATGTGTGTATGTGCGTATGTACGTATGTACGGATGTACGTATGTGCGTTCGGAATTATTTTTCGTCTCGATTATCTCAAGAACCAAAGATCGGATTGACGTGGGTTTAAACGACGCATAATTACGTAACTTAGAACTGAATGACTTTTCAGCAAAATCAGTTAAGCCGTTTTTTATTTAGGATGAAAAAACTGAAAAAAAGACTATAAATTCCTTATTTTTTACTTGTGATACGCACTATTAATTCGTGAAGATACCGAATACCTTAATAGTAATGTTGTTATTATTGTGCGTGTTAGCAAAATTGTGATCAAATTTGTAAAAAATGTTATTTCAAAAAAAAATTAAAAATTTATTTATGAAATTCCAAACTTATATTATCAGGTTTGGGGGAATGGGAGTAGAGATGCTAATGCAGTTAATAATTGGATATTGTTATAAATAATTTAATATTGTTAATAACAATCAAATAATATTAGTTATAATTTGATATTGTATATATAAAGTCAATTATAATCATTCAGTAACGATCAAACATTCTTAATAACGAATGATTATTGTAAATAATAATTAAATACTCTCAATAATAGTTGTGGATTCCGAAGCCGAAATGAAGAACGGGGTTGAGGACGAATTGGAGGACAAGAAGGATGACGAGGACGAAGAGGACGAGGTTGCCGAGGCTTTGGTAGAGGATGAGCAGGTGGTGGAGACGTCTTCCTCTACCAAAGCTTTTATGGTTAGATAAAAAATTGATAAAAATAATAAAAGTAATTATATTAATTTAGAATAATAATGTTTAATAATAGTAATTATTAATAATAGTAATTAATAATAAAAGCAAATTATAGCATTTTCCTCACCCACTGGGAAGTTAGTCGTGTGGGCCTCAAGGGTCGCACTTAGACCACATTTTTTTATATTTAAACCTAACATAACTCGGAATTGCAAATATTGTATAAACGATAATATATGATGGTACTTTTCTTTTGTATGATCTGGATACAGTTTTCAAAACGCTGAATGGTACCTACAACCAAACCAGTGGTGGCTTTGCCACAGAAGTAACTTAAGTATTACTTGCCTTCTCAATGTTGAAATAAATTTGCTAGACTAGATTCAATATATCTGATTTTCTTGAAGAAAATAATTTTTCTTGTAAAATAGAGAAGAATGTTCTTCGTGCCATGGTTCTTAGTTGGGGAAAATAAATTCATAGTTTATAACTAGCGCAATGAATTTCCGCTTGTACTTTAGTCCCAGTCCAATAAATAAGCATGGTTGTGGAAGTGAAGTAACGTAGATGCTTCTTGCAGCCCAATATTTCTTTTAAAATTTTCGTTCTACCACGCTCCCCGTCACTCACCTTACAAAATACAGAAGTATGTATATTTTTCTTCGTCTGTCGTTCCACAGTTGTATAGGTACGTGGGTGAAAGCTACCAAGAGGTTACTTCTAAATTAATTGGATATGGTTTGGACATGGTTTGTGGCTTAATATTATTTTATATTTTTTTATATTACTATTATTTGTGGGCTTATATTAATATATAATTATCAAGACTGTGTAATCAAGAGTCAGAATAAAATGCCGACCAACTTGGTTTCACTTCGCGTGAGCATAGCGGTGAATAGCAAGGTATATAGACGACAAGGCAGTCTCTTCCGAAGCTGTGATGACGTATTGTGCGTGAAAAGTTTTGACATTTTGCCCAGTTTCAATTTCAGCAACACTTTGCGGCAAACAAGATGTGATTTTTCTGCTGGGTGGAGTGACACGTAATGGAACGAAAATATAGATGATGTGCATATGAAGCACGAGAGTCTGTAAAAATTGAAAATTAAATTATAATGAAGGTGGAATGTTCAAGACAAACCTGCATGTGATGTGTGTAATATGTGGCGTGAAAACGGTCTAGAAAAGAAAAGTAGCGAATTGTCGTCTATTCAACAAGTTTTGAATTGA